>MU853403.1:2079654-2122405 GCA_033297235.1 Trichocladium antarcticum
AGAGAGGCTGGCATGCTGATGCTCGACGGTTGTCCGCTAATGCTCGGCTTTTCATGCTGTCGTTCTGGACACATTTTGAGATCAGTCTTCTTTTTCGTCTATCCGTCGTCTCTCGCTCGCTGGACGCGATGTTGGATGGGGTGGGTGTGGATTCGCGCTAGGCGACATGCAGCGGCGTGGGGTCAGTGCTATGTAGGTAGGTGGGTTCTTCACTGAAGCTTGACGATGAAGCTTGTGACAGGGGCCTGATTGGCGGATGGGGCAACGGGGACAGGGGCTGCGCGGAATACCCACTGCAGGACCCTGTGCATGTTCGTCGCGATTGCGCAAAGCAACCCCTGCGCGCTCCGCAGCAGCAACGCAGCAACGCAGCGACCGTCCGTGACGCAGGGAAGAAGAAACTTGCTTGCGTGCTGTCTTGTCCTGCTGTTCCTTGTGTTTCCTGGCTGCCTCCGTTCGCTTTTTTCCGCGGAGTGGCTTGAGTCAGGTTGTACACCGCACGGGAATACCACCCTGTCTCCCTGTGTGAGGTCAACTCGCGTCATCTGTGGCTTCTTTTCGTACGCGCGTGTGAGCGCAGCCGAGGTCGTACAGAGATCCAATCGAGGCTGTCCCCCCGTCGGTCTCGGCGCGCATTCACAGCACGATGGGGTATATTATCCGGACCGCGGTCGTCTGTCTGTCGTGGATGGCGTAGAGAGGGCTCTGTAACGTAATCGTTTTTATATTCGTATAGTCGTCCGTAACGTAACTATACATGTACATGCATGCTGGCTGTCTATTTTGGGACTAGTATATAAACGGACAGTACTGTAGCCATGAAAGAAATCGGCGTGACTGGCGAAAGGAGCCAGAGTCTTTTTTCTTTTTCTTGCCTTGTCCCTGTCGTCTCGATCGTGATCGTTGATCGGCGCCGATAGGTATGGGTGGGAGTGGATCGTGGTGGTTTCCTGTTTGGGCCCTCGGTGACGGAGATCGGAGGAGGTGTGATGGTAGGCGCTTGGGGTGCGGAGTGGACTACATTCAGGATGCGAGGACTACCCAGACAGGTAGACGTCGCGGACCTGTTTAATCGTCTGTATGTAGTATGTTGGGTATGCCGATCACCCAGAAACCCGTTTTCTTGTGTGGAGGGAGATGATGAAGAATAATCAGGCATGAGCTCACTGAAGGAAATCCAAATGAATCCCGGATATCATGTATCATTGCGCCCATGGATACATGATGGACCGTGTTGGACAGCAAAGACACCCAGTCCATCACTCGAGATATCAAAAGTCTGCCCAGTCGCAAGCAGCGCGGAACACGCTGTCGTAGCCAAGATCCGGGCCAACCCTGCCTCTTCCCCGGCCACACTCCCCCCGATCATAACGTCTCTGTCAGCGCCTCTGGGGCTACCGGAACCGGGGACGCCGCTCCGGGTGCTGATCCCGCTCCCTTGGCAGTTTAAACGGCCTATCTACTCAGCACGCCGATGCATGACGGCGTCGGGAGACCAGACACGATAGTATTGACCCCTGATATATCTATTCGATGACACGGAGCCCCTTCTCTTCTGCCACGTGCCTGACAAGCAACATGCGGAGAACCCCTGCCGACTATCCCATGCCCAACGCCATGTGCCGCCTCCTGCTGTCCATGTGTGTGTGCCATTCTGTTGCTACATGTAACTCCCCATCCCCCCGGCCGGCCCGTCCGTCCGGCCCGTCCCTCGTGCAGAAGCGAGCAAGCCATTCCAATGCAGGAAGGACACCGCCGCGAGATAGCTGGCGTCGTGCAGATGCTGTGCCGAGATGCAGTGCCTGGCCAGGGTCTCCAGGACCGGTGTGGTCGCCGTGGTTGGCGTGGCTCGGCAAGAACCTGGTTGGGGCGAGAAGGGACCAATAAGCCCCAAGATGGCGTCTCCTATCCTTGTCATCCTGAGGTAGACGAGATGATGGCGGACACCCTTGCATATGCTGCACAGTACATACTTCGTGCCCGGCCCACCGTCCCCTAGCCAGGGCCGCCTTTGTGGCGACGAGAGACTGCCTGATAAAAGGACGCTCACTTCCCACTCAGCCCCAGCGCGTTCCGCTCCCCCTCGCCCAGCAACCCCCCGACGGGCGTCGTTCCGTCCCGGCTGCCGCCGCTGCCGCACAGCTCCATGTCCCTCTCAGCCTCGAGCCCCCTCACGAACTCGACAATCCGCAGCACCGCCTCAAACGCCGACGCGCTCGTCACGTCCACCGTCAAACCAGCATGCAGCGGCGCCGCAAGGCTGTGGTTGCCGCCACCAGTGCCATTACACCCCTTCTCCCAGCCATTGCCCACCCCACCACCACCATCCTGACTCCCCTCCCCCTCCTCCCCCTCCCCCCCTTCCATTTCACCCCGTCCCAGCCCGCCCGCCCACCCGCCCACAACCCGCATCTGCACCAGCAGCAAGTCCCGCGCCTGCTGCTGCCGCCGCGCGGCCTCCCGTTCCCCACACGCGAGCTCGACGCACACCAACTCCCGGCCCGCGCGCGCAGCCGCGTGCTCAAAGGTGCGCAGCGTGGCGCGTCCGGCCGCCGTGTCGGGCGCGCACGCCTGCAGCACGGCCACGCGGTGCGCGTTGGCCGGGTGCGCGAGCAGGCGGGTCAGGTTCTCGATGCTGCAGGGGGTAGGATGCGCGAGGGAGATGAGGGTAGGTGGCGGCGGCGGGAGGGCGGGGAAGTCAGCCAGGACGGCGGTGTCAGCGGGGACGGCGGTGGCGGTGGCAGTGCGTGAAGTGCCGAAAGTAGTGGCGAGAAGAGGGTCTGCGGTTGTGGTGAGTAGGGTGTCCGGGGTTGTCAGGGCGGAGGCGGCGGTGGAGGTAGTCGACTCGAAGGTGGTAGAGGAGGAGAGGGACGGGGTGCGGGACGAGGAGGTGGACGATGCGGTTGGGCTGTGGATGGATGCGTCGCGGGAGAAGGAAAAATAATGTGGATGTTCCGGAGTGAGAAGGGCGTCGTGTTGGTGGCTGAGGCGGCGCTTGTCTCTGTGGGCGATGCCGCGGCACGAGGTGGTGGTGGTGTGCCCGACGCTGCGCAGGTCGATGAGCAGGGACTTGTCCTTGCCGAGGAGCAGTGTCAAGCACTCGGCTACCGTCTGCTTTCCGATGCCATGCTGGCCATTGATGAACACCAGGGGTGCCGGGCCAGGCTCCATCGGCCGACAGAATACATCGGGAGCCGAGACGGCAGTGGAGATGGGAGGACGGCGGTCGCGCAGACTAGTCATTGAGATGGTGTCGGACAACCACGGCAATATATACCATGTTCCTAATCAGGTTCAGGCTGAGGGTCACATTCGCGGGGGTCGAGACGTGAGTTGTGGCCCATGCTGACCACTTTGAGAACGGTCGAGAGATGATGTAGAAGCCATTGCCGAGCTGTCATCTGCCGTTGATCTATATCAGGTCCCTCAGAAGTTCTGGATCTGGCGCTCTTCGAATCACAGATTGACTCAGGGCTCGTGCTGCGGGCGTAGTGCGGAGAACCTTGAACGCGGCCATGTCTTGAGGTCCAGGCCCTCTCCATGATGTTACCGGCCGGGCTAGAACCACGACGGGGAATGTGGAGACCAGGCTGTCGTCTAGGCGCAACTTGCTCCTAGGTTGTATGGCATACCATCAGCACAAGGGCAGGGCACGCGGAGAAAGAATCCAGCCAAGCCCGACTTTGGCGGGATGAGAAAGGCAAACGCGTAATATCTCGCTATCGAGGAGTTTGACAGAGTGAGGAATTAGTGAGAAAAAGCCATGCCAGACAAATGGGACAAATGTACACGAATCCGATGAATGGCAAAGTTTGAGGTTTCGCCATCAGGTCATGTGGTGATGGCCTGGATGAAATGAAGAATAATATGGTCTTTTTCGCCACCCCAGCCTCAAGTCTTACCTCCGAGATACAGGATGTTTTGCTTGATGGCCTCGGTAAGCTCCCCTTGTCCCGTGTAGACGTGTGCCACCGTTTGAGCCCAGGCTTCTGGGTGGGGCATCGGCAGGTCGATTATGTCGCGTGTGTGGATGTGTCCCGAGTAAATGAGTGCCGCGAGGATCGGAAAGAATGCGCGTGCATAAGGCAGGTCTGTTTAGAATGCTTAGCATGCGCGGGGAAGAGAAGATGGGGGATAGGGAATCACTCACGGATCGGGATATTCGTGCTGCGGATGGACGACTTGCCCAGATCAGCAAGGCCTGGGCTGGGTGTGATCGAGTGTCTGCGGCCAGAAGGGAGGGGGTTCCGGCGAGGGAGCTCCATCGAGGGCCTCCGACCGCCTGGTGGCACGGGTGACAGCTCCGGAACAGTAGCTCTGAGCTCATCCATATCGAAGGTCCGCTTGAGGACGAAGGGCTTTCGGTTGAGCGCGCACGGCCGGACGCGCGCACGGATGGTGACGCTATTGCTCCCGCTAGACGATCTGCCTTTCGCTGCGGCATCTTCGTCGACTGAAGAGCCCTCGCTCGATCTCCTGAGGGCAAGAGGAGACACAAAGCAACTGGCTTCAGAGGCTTTGCTAAAATAGACGTGGCCCCAGGCCTGGAGCTCTTGCCGTTGCTGCTGGCTGTTTCGCCGGCCACCCGGGACAGCCGGCTGCACCGGCTGGCCGTGTTCTGCGGGATTATCGGCGTCTGCTGGCTGTGGGCGCGGCAGCCCATCGGGCAAGCCAGACAGCAGGATCGACCTTGTCTCGGCCACAATGGTCGGCCTCCTGTGGAGAGGCATCGGAAACCCCGGAGATCGCGGCGAAGGGGCTGGGGCGCTGGGAAGGGGTAAGCTTGCCACCGAGACGCGTCGATCGCCCAGGGCTTGTTCAGATATCGGCGAGAGCGAGCGGGCGGTTGACGGCGATTGTCGAGACTCTCGTCTCCCTCTCTGGTCCAGCTTGTCGACCAAGGCGCGCTCATGCATCCTCATGGATTGGTCATAACCCGGCGATGCTGGGTACATGGGGCTGAGCAGGCTATCTCTCCTTGAAGAAGGGAACGTTGGGCTGCAAGCTGAGAAGGTGGATGGACTGGGATGGTCATCGTGCTGTTCACGCCCGGTCCATACCGGGCGCAACTCTGGCCGTAGTCGGGTCTGTGTCTCCATGGTGCTGTCTAGTCGAATGTCGTGTGTGTGTGTGTGGCGCGATGGCAAGACTGGACTAGGCGGTGCCTTGGTGTGAAGACAGATGGGCGTGCTGGTGATGGCCAGGGCGGCGGCGACCATCTCGCCATGCTGCTTTTGTACACTTCTCCTTTCTTCCACCCTGAAAGAAGGCCATCCTCAAAGCAGGCATGATTGGTGAGTCAGCCAGACGCAGCATTGCGAGACAAAGCTTTTGGCGACTCATCCAGCTCGCAGACAAAGACGGCCATGCAGACAGAACCGTGTATTTTGCAGGAGGGAATAGCGATGGCATGTGGACTGGCATGTGCATGTTGCGCGCTCCGGGGCGTTGTCACAGCCTCCCCAGAGTTGCGCAGCCTCCCGATGGAACAAAGAAGATGCTTAAAGCCGCCACTGACAGCATCGCCCCCAGCATGGCAACATCCCGCTGTTCGCTTGGGGCCGAGGTCTAGCCTTGATATGAGCTTAATAATTGGTAAACAGCGAATGTTTATATTGCCTCATTGCCATGAAACAACAAGCTGTATAAATCAGAGAAGTGGCAAGAAGAGCCCACAGCACCGTGGACGGAAATCGAAACGAGATGCAAACCGACCTCAGCTGAGACTGCAGAGGTGGACGACTGGAATGAGAGAGAAGTTATCGAATTCTGGAACGGGAAGGTCAGATTGGCGCACGCTGGGCGGGTCTCAGCAGCCGAGCGCCTGGGGTGGTTTTTGAAGCTGTTCATTGGCTCAAATCTGCATGGCTGCGACCTTGCTGGCCCAGTTTATCGGGAAGCTGCAACCTGGCTTTGCAAGGCTAACAGCAACATCATCCGTCACCTCTCACTTCAGCATCGGGCTCCAGTGTCCCCTCTCAACCACCCCCCGCCGCGCCTTCCACCAGAGGCCATGGTTTTCTGAGATTGGGCAGTCTCATCCTTTCTTTGCCTGCATTCCCCATTTTCGTGCAGTGGCTCCAAATCCAATCCAATGGCTGTCTCGGACGCGAACACAGGCAGCAACGCAACGGCGCAGAGCTACAAGCAGCTAAAGGAGGACTTTGTGTCCAACCTCTCAGGAGGATCCGTCGCAGAGATTGCTCATGTTTGTGCAGTGGCACCGGTACGAGCTGTCAAACGAGGCTACTGTTGCTTGTCACCATTGCATGTCGCTGATCAAACAACCTGCAGGTGGTCGCCCTCCTCTGGTCCGTCCTCCAAGCCCGACAGTCTTTCTTCAGGCCATACACTGCGTTGGGCTTTGCCGTCGACTTTCTCTTGAACGTAGGCGCCCTCCTCCTTTCCGTTACGCTATATTCGAGCGCGCCCTTGCTCCTGAACATACTTCTCCTGACGGCCGCCGTCGCTGTCTACGCTGTCCCGCCAAACCTCTCGTCGGCGCGCCGGAAGACGCCCAAGCTCCCTCCCAATGCGCAGTCCAAGACATGGTCGGGACCGCCCGGCGTGCTATCAACCAAGCCCTTCTTGACCAACTACCGCGGCAATATGATGATCCTCACCTGCATATGCATCCTCGCCGTCGACTTTCGACTGTTCCCGCGCCGGTTCGCAAAGGTCGAGACCTGGGGCACCTCACTGATGGACATGGGCGTCGGTTCTTTCGTCTACTCCGCCGGCATTGTCGCCTCGCGGCCCGTGCTCAAGGAGCGCGCCGATGGCCGAGCAACGCCGCTGGGCGCCCGTCTGATGCGGTCTATTCGCCACTCCCTGCCATTGCTGGCCCTTGGGGTTGTGCGGCTGCTCAGCGTCAAGGGCCTGGACTATGCCGAGCATGTAACCGAGTACGGAGTCCATTGGAATTTCTTCTTTACCCTGGGCTTTTTGCCCCCCTTTGTGGCCCTTTTCCAATCGGCACTCAAGGTGGTTCCCTCATATGCCGGCCTGGCCCTCCTGCTAGGCGTCGTGTACCAGGTGGTCTTGGAGAGCACACCGCTGAAGGCGTACATTCTGGTTGGCCCGCGGACCGGCCTGTTGTCAATGAACAGAGAAGGGATCTTCAGTTTCTGGGGGTACCTGGCCATCTTCCTAGCTGGCCAGGACACCGGCATGTTCGTTCTGCCAAGAGCACTTAATCCCCGGGGCGCTCTGGGCGGCAGCAGCTCAAAGCCTATCGCCCTCTTGCTCACCTCGGCTGCCTGGTCGTTGATCTGGGCAGCGCTCTACTTTTTCTGCACCGACTACACGTACGGGGCGGGGGTGAGTGTGTCTCGGAGACTTGCGAATCTGCCTTACGTGCTCTGGGTCGTGGCCTCCAATAGCGCGTTGGTGCTTGCCTTCTGTCTGGTTGACACGATGTTCTTCCCGGCGTTCTACAAAGCGCAAGACGCCAAGACGGAGAAAGAGGCTTACGACACGGCGACGAGCCGGGTGCTGAGGGCGTACAATCGCAATGGACTAGCCATATTCTTGTTGGCCAACCTCTTGACGGGACTGGTCAACATGACGATGCCTACATTGCATGTTGGCAGCATCGCGACGATGGGCGTACTGTTTGGATATACGGCAGCGCTGACTGGTGTTGCGGTCGGGTTGGATGTGTACGACGTCACTATCAAATTGTAGATGTCTGAACTAAGACTGAAACTACACAAGATGCGCGGCAGTTGGGTCGCTGCCCCCCTGGACGGAGCGTCACTAGATCATGCACGTCCCCGAGCGCGCAGCAGAGTGAGACAGGCCGTTTGGCGGGGCGATTCAGCCAGAATGTCAGCTTGAGTGTAAGAGACGGCCATCGCGCGCTCAGCCCTCATAGCATCTCAAATGAGGTTGCCAGTTCCCTCGAATGCTGATGGGCACAGTGCTGCGCGTCGTGACACACATCCAAGCATAACCGATCAGTCTATCCCACCTTGCTGGGCGCACCCTGAACCAACCAGACGGGTACATTCCACGACGGCCCGGGCGGCACGATGCAGTCAGATATTGGATTGGGAATTTCGTGCTTGATCGGCTGCGAGTTCGATCTGTACGTAGCGGGCATATCGGACTGCTGCAGCCAGTAGATTTGTTCATCTCGGATGTCAATCTGCACTGCGCCGTACAGCGCCGTTCAGGTAGCCTGGTTTGAACGCGCCGCATCCCGAACCGGGGCGAAACGGGAAAACCCCACGTTCTTCTGGAAACCTTTCGGAACATGGCGAGATTTGATTCAGGCAATGAATGGATGGGTCCACCGTGAGATCAGCCGCAATTCCAAACGCTGCGATAGGGCTGTCGTGTTTTTCTCTTTTCTTGTGGTAGCTGATGCCGTTGTCCACAGTTTCTGGCAGCCGTTCCATGTGTTGGAAGGGATGGGGGGGGGGGAGGGATGGTACATAAGCTGGCAGACCCCTGCGTGTGCATATGCACCTCATCTCCGACATCAATGCCTTCTTTTCGCTGACCATGAATGACACTGCGGACCTGGGCGAGCGATTTAATGCTGCCCAGGGCTAGGGATTCCTCTCCGTGCTACTCTGCCACATAAACTGTATCATGATCAGTTGGGCTTTACGAATACTATGCGGATATTGCCGACGCTCTAAGGAAGCGCGGTAGAACGGAACCTGTTAGCCTGCCCATGACCCTATGCTCTTTGTAGCTAGAGATGTCGTACGGTTTCCGGCATTTAGCAAAGGGTGTCATGTGATACCCGCGGCCGGCGACTCAAGACCACAGTGTCTTCACAGAGGATGGATTGGCCAATATTCACACTTCGACGTTGAAAGTGAGGGGGATGCCCTGGCAAGGATGGATTGCAAACGGAGGCGGTGGCCCCTGGACCTTGCGTTGGTTATTGGCGCGTGGCCTTGGCACCAGGCACGGGGCCGCTAGCTGTTTGGAGCCAAGACACACAGTGCCTCGCTGACAGGTGTCTTGGCACCGGCTGCGATCTGCAAAACCAACCCTTGACATGACCCTGGCTGTCAAGCAAGGATCC
The DNA here is from genome assembly GCA_033297235.1 of Trichocladium antarcticum. Classification (NCBI taxonomy): domain Eukaryota; kingdom Fungi; phylum Ascomycota; class Sordariomycetes; order Sordariales; family Chaetomiaceae; genus Trichocladium; species Trichocladium antarcticum. The sequence goes on from MU853403.1 coordinate 2,088,698, forward strand.
ACTCAAAACATCAGACGGCGTGTCCGGTTGATCGCTTTCGGAGCAGCAAGAAAACCATCCGAGGAAATTGGTGATGATGTCAAGCGTCTCGAGTCCACGGATCTCGGCTACGGGCTTCCAGGTTATACGGGTCAGCGTACGGAGTGCCATCTCACCACAATTCGAATTGCCGGGCCTCGGCGGTAAGGTGTCGAACGATGACACGAGTCTGGGCTGTTCTGTCTGCTCAGTAGTTGCGGTGAAAGGGCGGTATCAAGAGGTGTAGACAATTTCCTGTTGCTATGGTTGTCCTGGCTCCGAGACAAGACAGGACTCGACGCGTGGTGGGTCGCCTTGTGTGAGCTCGCCGCTGCCTCGAAACCAGAAAGGCTGCGGGTAGGAGACTGCTGAATGGTCGGCCGGCCTTCATTGTTGACAAGTCCTCTGGAACCGAGCAATGGGCAGCTGATAGCTCGAGGGCGGGGAATTAAAGGATTTGTTTCGGCGCGGTAGCCTTCCCAGTTGATAGTGGGTACGCGCCTGGCCGGCGGGGTTTGGTGAGAGAATTTGTACCCGCAATTCGCGTTGCTCTGCTGCGCTAGCGTGCTCTTGTCCAACGGAGCCGAAATTCCCACTGTGTCCCGCCGAGCACACGTCTGCCAGGGCGCCGAGAAAGCCGCTGCGCTGCGGGTGGGAGGAGCACGGGGAGCTGGGGAAGCGCCAACATCTCAGGGCATTGGCACCTTGAGAAACTAAACTCGCACGCATCAAGGACCGAGACCCATTGGTTCTCCTGTCATCACCTCAAATCCTCCCATTCACCTCACCGCCCTCTCCCAATTTCCTTCCTCCACATCTGGCGACGGGAGAGCGGCCGACACAGAGCGCAGCGAATCTTTCCCCTCGGGCCTCATTTGGACATATCCCGAGACTGGCCTTCGGTACCCAACGGCGCATCCGCAAGCCAAGTAAACACGCGCAGAGCTCAAAGGAGCAAAGGTCCCCAGAAAGTCGCGCTTCCAACACCCGACAACCAAACAAACATCCACCATCGTTTTCTCCGAGCTGATGCCCGGCGACCAGCGACACCACACGATCAATCAGCACCGGAAATCGCTTGTACTAAATCGCAGCACACAATGGTAGCAGAGTTGGCCCATTGATATCTCGCGCGACCGGCTGCTTTTTGCTTTTACGCAAACAGGAAGGGCGCCTGCAATTGCTGCATTGTTGCGAAAAGGGCGCTTTGAGATTGGCGAGCTCGTTTTTCCCTCCCATCTCCTTGGGCTGACCGCGACTTTCCTGCCTCCACTGGACAGGACCGACAGTTGCTGCTCGCCAACTCGTTCCGCATCATTTGCGCTTGCTTGGAATCTGGAACCCGGAACCCGGAACCCAGGAACCCAGGACAAAACAAGGTTGCTCGTGCTGCGCGCACCTCGCTCGTACGTCTTCGCGTCTGCCGGGACAGAAAATGTCCAGTCTTCTTCAAACGGCCCCCCATCAGCCGACGTCAGTTTCCGCCCTGCATCCGGCGCCGCTGGCCTTCGCCGCATCGTCCTCAAATCGACAATACCCATCGACCCATCCGTCTCAGGCACGGGAAGGGCCCGGCTATTATGCAAATCAGCAGCCCTCGGGAACTCTGCCAGCATCCTCACAACGCCCCTCTCATAGGCCCGGCGCCAGCCACCAAGGCCGGCCCGACCCCAATTCGTCGATGAGCTCTCGCGCCGCCATCGCTTCACCTGCGCCTGTGTCACTGGCCCCGCCTGCCAATTCCCCGGACCTCAACCCCGCGGGGGACCGAAGGCCAAACATGCCCGCCCCCGTCCCGCCTCGGACGTCAAGTTCGCGGCGCACCCAACCGACCACCGACTCGCCCCGCCGAAGCCGCGCAGACTCCAGCCGCGATGCGAATGGCAGGATAGACGCGGTGGCAGCACAGAGCTCCCGCAGCCGACGGGCGAACCAGCCACCCCAGCAGTACGGACCGAGCGGCACATACGATAGCCGGGGAAATGCCTCGACGACGATGCCCGTCCGCTCGGCGCTTCCCAACCCAAACTCGGCCAACGGGCCGTCGAGAGAGGCAAGCGAGATCTTGAACAGCATATTGATCTCCCAGCCCGAGGTCGACATTGAGCGAGAGAAGGAGCGCGCAGCCCAGGCCCAACCACATCAAATCACGACCCTGCATGAGGAGGACGCTGCACCACCCCCCGTGGTCTCCATGTCAGACCCTCCCGAGGAGGCACGGCGCGGCGGGAGGAGTCGGCATGATCACTCGCGACGAGAGAAACAGACCAAGTTTGGCGAGTACATGCTAGGCAATACCATTGGCGAGGGCGAGTTCGGGAAAGTCAAGCTCGGGTGGAAGCAAGAAGGGGGAGTCCAGGTACGTCAGGTTGTTTTTGAGCTCCCTGAAACGTGTACCCGCTAACCAAGTAACTACTCGACCTACAGGTCGCCATCAAACTCATCAAAAAGGACCAGCTGGGCGGCAATCCCTCCCGCATGGCCAAGATCATGCGTGAAGTGGCCATTCTAAAGCAGCTGACCCACCCCAACATCGTTAGGCTGCACAAGATGGAAGAGTCAGAAAGGCACTATGGCATCGTGCTCGAATATGCCTCCGGAGGCGAACTCTTCGACCACATTCTCAATCACCGCTACCTGAAGGACAATGCCGCGAGGCGGCTGTTCGCCCAACTGGTTTCCGGCGTCGGCTATCTGCACAAGAAGGGGATCGTGCATCGCGATTTGAAATTGGAGAATCTATTGCTTGACCGCAACCGCAACATCATCATCACTGATTTCGGCTTCGCCAATACGTTTGATCCCCACGACGATTTGTCCGAGGAGGAGGAGCTAAACCTGACGGACCGCGAGTTTGTCAAGCGCATGGGGTTGGACAAGGTGAAGACAAACGGGTCACGGAAGGGCGATTTGATGCAGACCAGCTGCGGCAGTCCTTGCTACGCAGCACCAGAACTGGTAGTTAGTGACTCTTTATACACTGGCCGGAAGGTCGATGTCTGGAGCTGCGGAGTCATATTGGTACGTGGTCCGTCTTGATGTCTAGGTACATTGCGCTAACCCGGGATCCTTTAGTATGCAATGCTGGCGGGATATCTGCCCTTCGACGACGACCCGGCAAACCCCGAGGGCGACAACATCAATCTCCTCTACAAGTACATCGTCAACACCCCACTCACCTTCCCCGAATACGTCACACCACATGCGAGGGACCTATTACGGAGGATCCTCGTGCCCAACCCGCGCAAACGAGCAGACTTGTTTGAGGTTGCGCGCCACAGCTGGCTCAACGAGTACGCCCACGTCGTCGAGTTCATCACCTCGAGCACCACGAGCCCCAAAGACATTCAGAACACCACCGTGCCCGCAGAGGATGGGGAGGTGCCTGCCATGGCGCGGAGTTCGTCGGTGCGCGAGCCGGCTAAGAAGACAGCCGCCCCACCCTCGATTGGTGGCCTGGTAAGCAAGCAGGGCACCGTCGACCCCGAAGGCGAGACGCAACCCAGACCACAGAGAGACAACAAGCGCCGTACGGTCCAGGTAGAATATGTCGCCCCGAATACCACCACCCAACGCGGCGAACCCTCGGGCGCACAGCCCTCCGGGAGTCGAACACGTGCGCGTTCGGGTAGCCAGGGCGCCGGAGAGGTTGCCGAGGCTGGCTCGTCTTCGTTGCCAAAGGACAAACCCCTGCCAAGAGATCCGCCATCCGCGCAGGAGACGTATGGCAAGCCATCGGTTTCGTCGAGGAAACCACCGAGCGCCCACCGCAATGTCAACTCAGCCGCTGCCGCGGTACGGACCGGGGCCAATGCTCGAGCGGTCTCGGATGCGCCGTTCGCGACAGCCGCGGCAAGCTCCTCTAGCGCCAGGCCGAACACCTCCGGCTCTATGCACTCGACCGGCTCCAGGGGGCCGGGCGGAAATAAAAGGGCTTCATACAGCCAGCCAGTTCCTCCTGAGCTTGCCGATACCAATGTGCACGGGAAGATTCAACAGCCGCCCGGGGCGGGCAGCGGCTACGGAATACCTTCCTCGGCATCCCAAGGCGGGCAAACCGCGGACTACGGCCGACCTAGCATGAGCGTTCCCCCGAAGTTCGCCAGAGTCTCTGGGTTTGCTCGAGAGGGCGAAACCGCCGCTGCCGGTGCCAGTGGGCCTCAACAGTCCGAGTTCAAGGGCCACAAGAGATCCAACACGATGGGCGAGATTGGCGGTAAGCTCTTTGGCCGGAGCGGCTCGCTGTTTGGGGGTAGGAGCCGCAAACGAGAGCAGCAGCAGCAGCAACAGCAGCAGCAGCAGCAGCAACAACAACAACCGCAGCAACCACAGCAGCCGCAGCTGCAAACGGGGGAGAAGGGCAGGAATTACCCGCCCGTGAGCCTGAACTATTCCATGCCAGCAGGCGAAGAACCTAGGACGTCGATGGATTCGAAGCGGTCGCGGAAAACATTCTCCATGGGTCTCGGGAAGAAGACCTCGGGTAGTATTACGGGGTCTCAAACCTCGCGGGAGAAGCAAACTAGGCGTTTCTCCTTCATTCCCACATCCTTCTCGCTCAAGGCAATCGGCATCGGCAAAGACGAGCCCCAGGCCCCCCAGCCCCCCCAGGCCCAGCTCGACTCGCAGCAAGACCTGCCTATCCAGGAACCCCCGCTAGTTGACGAGTACGGGCGCTACATCGACCAGAATGTTGGACGTGAAGACGTCGACGCCTCGATCCTCGACGGCATGTACGCGCAGCTCCAGGACACACGGCCCTCGACAGACCCTTACGGCCGCCACAACCAGCAACAGCAGTACTCGTCCTCCAGCGGCGTCGGGTACGGCCGCCCGACCGCCGCCCTGGAAAACTACACGCCGCAGCAGCAGCAGCGCCAGCAGCAGTCGCAGTCGCAGTCGGCGACACTGAATGCTGGCTCGGACGCCTCGATTGATAACTACAACTACAACCACCAGAACCAGAACCAGAACCAGAACCAGATGCGGCGCCCGCCCGGCTCGGCGCCGCAACTGCAGCACATCCCCACCCCTCAACTTCTACCGCAGGACGGAGGCCACGCCCAGCGGCGCGTTGCTAGCGGCGGCGTCGCCAGCGGCGGTGGTGGCATAGGCAGCGGTGTCGGTGGTGGCGGCGGAAAGCAGCAGGGCGGTCGGGCCGTGCTGCAGAAGAATAAGCGGTTCGTGGACGCGTGGGACACGGACTCGTATTCGCGCGCGCACGACCACTCCGGGAGTTCGGGGCCCGCGAGGAAGGTGATGGATTTCTTCAGGTGGAGGGGGAAGGCACGCGGTGGGGAGGTCGCCTGATCGGATGCCCCTTTTTTCTTCTCTTTTTTTTTTTTGTTTTTTTTTTGTTTTGAGCTTGCACGCTTTTGATATATGGTGGTGGTGGCGGCGGCGGTGCGGGTGTTGGTTGGTCATTGCTGGGTGGGGGGGTTGGGTGGAACAAGGGGGGGGGTAATGGGCTGGCAGGTTGGGTTGGGCTGGGATGGTGGAGTTGTGGTGGTGGTGGTGGTGGTGGTGGTGGATGGGGGCGCTGAAACACAAAATCTGACGACAAACACAACACAACACAACACAACAAACAACCGAAACCAAATGGGCGCCAATCATCCTGTGTGCGCGCACAACTCCCTTCGCTGACTCCGAGAACGAATGATACCTTTCGTTTTTTTTCTCTCTTATAATTTACTGTTTTAACGCAATATATGCTCTTGTAATAAATACAAAGATGGAGGTGGCATTTCAGAGGAAATCTGGTGTATGAAGCTGTCTGTGTTTGTTGCATCATTAGCCGCTTCCAGGACAGGAAGTTAGAGGGGGGATTCATAGGGGGTGGGGGATGTTGGCGTAGCGGGCGGGCGACGTCGCTTCTTTTTGTATTTGTTTTGCGTTCCGTCCACATTGTATCGGGTCGTACTTGGCGGGCTTGTATCAAGCGTCGCATTGGCTTAAGTACAGGGCCTGGGAAGATTCTTGTTTCTGTTGTCATCGGCGGTGATTTTGAAAGTTGGTGGAGTGGTTGGCGCAAAATTCATGGGGAGCAAGTGGCAGGCAGTTTGAGATTTTGCACTGGATAACACTTGCGTCTTGCAAATGACCATGTCCAGGAACCTCTAGTTGTGGCACTATTCCTGTCTGATCTGTTCCGTTTCATGCCATTCCAACCTTAGATTTGCCAAGGGAGGCAACAACCTCTGGCCTCCCGGTATCAAGCCTGCTCATTCAATCTTGCTGGAAACACAGTTAGCCGGCAATGCCACATCTGTTGATGAGTATTGCAAACTCACCCTTACATGGCTGTGGCAAGATGCCGACGTGTCTCATCTTCCCCCCCCCACGACACATCGGCTAATATTCTGGCAGTGCTCCCTCTGAGCCTTTGTCTCCTCCGTCTTTCCTCCCCGGCCCAGACGTGTCAAAGGGGCAGGCAGCATCCCGTTCATTCTTTCCCAAAATCCGCGGCGCAACATCCGATCCCGCCACCCCCGCCGCTCATAGAACCTCCTCGGCGCCCTTGGCGCCCGGACTCCGGCTCCTGCTCCGGCCGCTGCGCGCCCCGCGATTCGATCCCCGCGGCGCGCCGCCCCCCAGCGCGCTGGCCCGCGCGTTCTTGCCCGGCGGCGGGCGCACAAACGCGAAATCGACCTGGACGTTCTGGTCCAGCAGCTCCGTGCCGTTGGCGCCGTCGATGGCGGCGCGCGCCTCCTCCAGCGTCGTGTACTCGATCAGCGCGTAGCCCTGTTGTCGTCGGCGCGCGGCCACATCGTCAGCGAGACTGCATCTTCATCCTCCGCCCAGACCCAGGACCCCAGGACCCCAGGACCCCAGGATCCGACAAAGCCCGACCACCTACCTTGACATAGCCCGTCCGCCGGTCCAGATTCAGGTGCACGTTGCGGATCTCGCCAAACTCGCCGAACTTGTCGTGGATCGCCTCCTCGTCGGCCTCGTCGTGCACGTTGGTCACCATGACGATCCAGCCCTCGATGGAGCGCACGGCCGTGGCCTTGGTGTGGGTCTGCATGGCCGCGAGCTTGGCGGCGCTGAGGTTGCTGTTGCTGTTGCCGTTGGCGTTGGCGTTGCCATTCTCGGCGTCGACGTCGGCGTCCTGCTCGTCGCGCTGCGGCGACATGGGCTCGTCCACCTCCATTTCGTCGAGGGGCATCTTGGCGAGCGGGGTTTGGGGAAGTCGCGGTTGGGTTGGGTGGGTGGCCGGGGAGGTGTGGAAATACTGGCGCGGTGTTGTAGAATGTCGGAGGAGTGGGAGATGATGCAAGGTTTGTTGGGCAGAGAGAATGATGGGAGGTCCAAGTTGGTCGCGGGGCTCCAGCGGCCTTGTGGAATTCTTACAGAGGGGACTGAGTGAAAAGTGGGCTGAAATGCCCCTCAACTCCTAACCCTGGCAGCCTGGACAACCGCAGCCACAGCAACACAGAGAAAGGGGTGAACAACGGTGTAAATATTAAGTCTACACTCGATTGAATTCGACAGGTCAATTTCCATTCGCATCGTGGCCGATTCTCTCAACAGACTAGGGGTGTCCTGACGCCGAGTCACTGCGTGTGTACGGGTTAGGAAACCAACGGATACCGAGTATTTCTAGACCTTCATAACGTTACTTCTCATCACTTCATCTCATCGCCATGTTCTTCCCACTGCCATACGAATTGCAAAACACCATCATAGCTCATGCTTCGAAACCACCCACAACGCCCTCAACACCGCCAGCCCGCCGCCCTGCGTCTCCACCGTCCGTCCCCGCCCGCGAAGATTAGGGTCCCCGGCACGAGCTGCGGCACGGGACGCGCTGTCTCTCTTCCCACTCCCGCCCTCGTTGCGCGCTCCAAGCACCCGCTGCGGACCACCCAGGGGTTTCTGACCCTGCGATCCATCCAGGGCCGGCACATCATCTGCCAGACGCATCCACACGCCATCCCTGGGCACCCCCAAGTTACGGTAATCAACAGCCCCATCGCCCATCAGCGGCAGCGCATCCGGCCCAAGCTGCAGATTAACCATCGTGACGCGAAGCAGCCCCGCAGTCCACCACATGCCAAACAGGCCCTTCTTGTCCCTCGTCCCCAACGCCGCCGCAGCATTGTGTCTCAACCAGGAGACATAGCTGCGGCAATCACCCGCATGCAGCGCCTGGATGTTTTTCGCTGCGTTCTCGTCCAGATCAGCGTTGGGATGCAGATATTCCAGCGCGGCAGGTGAGCAAAAGGTGGCGAAGTGGTGCATCCAGATGCCCTTGAAGGTCTGGGCGTCCTGTGAGCACGTTCCCGACGCATCGCAAGCTTCTTCCAGGACACCCGCCCGGCCCAGGCCGCGCCATGGAGGGAGTTGCCCGGGCCGGAGGCGAACGAGGTCGTCGACCGGCGCGTTGTTGCTTAGATCCCACCCCGTTGATCGGATTACGTTTTGGATGAGGGTGTGGCCTTCGTGCAGGTAGTGTCCATCTCCGGTGGTTTGGAAGAGGCCCAGGAGGCCGGAGAGAATGACGCCTTGGTTGTATGTGTAGACCATCTCGTCGCGCTCGTCGCACCTTGTGTTTCCGGGGATGCCTTTCGAGACGTGAAAGCCGTCGGCGTATAGACCTTCTCTGTTGGTCATGCCGGATGATGCGAGCCATCTGTGTCCTTGCTGAGCTGCCCTGCCGAATACGGGGCGGTGGGGGCGCCACTCGGCTGTGGATTGGCGCGGAGACTGCTCCCGAGTGTTGAACGGAGAGGTGTTCGTGTCTCCTGGGAAGTGGAGGTACATGCCAATGGATGCGGCGATGAATAGTTGGTTAGTAATGGCGTTCTTGTAAGGCATCAGTCGTGGGTTCCAAACCATGCCGCCGCCGCAGAGCTTGGTGTCCCACCCTTTGGCCGCCAGCTCCCAGAATATCCTGGCACGATGAGCAAACGCAGGCACCCATCGGTCTCCATACCATGCCTCGTCTTTTCGGGGGCTCCCCCGTTTTGGTCTGCTCAGAAAGAGGTCGCCGTGTTCATGGACAAATTGGATCGACTCAAGCCAGCCCAGAACGACCCACAGCATGTCATCGTATGCCTGGTTGCGGATGGCAAAGGCGTCCTCGCCGAAATAGTAGGCTAGCAAGTCGGTAAAATACCCAGGGATTACGTCCTCCCTTTTGACGGCATGGCCGACTGTCTCGTTGTAACGACCGAGCTCGAGTTCGTTGGAGATAGTCCGGAGTGTGGCCGCGATATGGGTACCCGTAACAGCACGGGTCCAGTCTATTCCGTCAGGCCATGTGCCGAGCCAATGCTGAAAGTAGGCGTCCTGCATGTCACGCAAGGCCGCGAACATGTCCTCAAACACTTGGGTGTCTGGCAGTGACTGGCGTGCCTCTGCATCAATGGGACTATCATGCCTCGGCCTTGCAGAATGTGGTGGCCAGGGCGAGGCGTTGATGGCCGTGGCTAAGCCGGCGGCCACGGCCCACCTAACCAGCATGTTGACCTGTTCAATAAAAGACTGTGTGGTGAAGTCGTCTCACATAGACCCCCCGCAGCGCCACTGTAGCCTTGTGCATTAGCGATAGTTGTGAGAAACAGAGCGGTAAAACTACAAACCCTGATTCTGGACCAGGCACTACTGTATATACCGGCGTCTAGGCAACACATGTGAGAGCAAAGTCGCAGACGGGTCGGAGTCTAGAACCCAGTCCTCTAGAAGGACAGTAGTTGTACTCTCATCCTGTCTTGTGGAATGCGGGGGTGGCTTGTTGTGAACCGGTGGCCAGCCGTCAGCGGTCTTGAGAACGTACTCAGCAAAAGACGAACCAGGAGACTGAGAGCAGAACAGGGAAAACAGAATGGGCGCGGGGCCAGCCAGGGAAAGGACGCTCAAGCCATTTTGTCCAACTTGAAGATCATGGGGTCAAATGTCACGCCAAGGCAGAAGGCGCACACCGAGACTGGTGGTTGGACAAGAATGCAGTAGGTCCTGCCGTGTCTGAAGTTCTTGGGGGGGTCAGTCTCCCCCACCAAATAGGCCCTCGATTGGGACACATGGCCCCCATGGCGGAGGGGTCCCGATCTCTGAGCTGAAATATTAAGAATTCAAAAGAACGCAGAGGATATCTGGTGATATTTCAACCCTCACTTGTCAAATATGAACTCAAGATAATCCAGCGCAAAACAATTAATAAGAAACCCCAAGGTGGCCCCGTCGGCTCATGCCAGGTAAAGCAAAACTCCGGAACAGGTGCAGTATACTTGTCCCCCTTCCCTAAACGCCTGTTCCTCTGCCTGAAGTAGCATACCGCCACAATATCGACCGTTGAAGGTGCGTCGTGATTCTGCACGCTAAACATGATAAACATAAGAATAAAACACCGGAAATGACTATGCAGCAAACCGACGCTCGAACTCGCACAAAAGCTTGGGGGTTATCTCGTCGCTGCTCATGCCCTCCACCTCCCACAGCACCCCCTTCTTGGCGTAGTGCTCCAGCAGCGGCTCGCTGGTCTCCTCGAACTTGCTCCACCTCGCGCGGTACACCTCCTCGCTGTCGTCGATCCGGCGCATCAGCGGCTCGCCCGTCACGTCGTCGTGCCCGGGCACCTTGGGGGCGTTGAACGTCGTGTTGTACACCCTCCCGGACGGCTCGTGCACCCACCGCCCGGAAATCCGGTTCATGATGACGGCGAGCGGCGTCTTGATCGACACGGCTAGGTTGATGGGCACGATTTCCTCGAGCCGGTTGGCCTGCGCCGCCGTGCGCGGGAACCCGTCGAGGAGGAACGAGGCCGAAGGGTCCTCCGAGGGCCGCGGGTGCGGGTAGCCCCGGGCGTGCGCGGGCGACGAGATGAAGGCGGCGACGTCGGCGTCGCCCCCAAACGTCTGGGCCTCGGTGCCTAGGGACGATGAGGCAAGGGTCATGACGTTGCCGGGCGAGTGCCCCGAGTATATCCACCCACGTTGGTTGAGCTCGTTGTTGATGAGTCGGAGGATGAGGTCGTCGGAAACTAGACCGCCCGACTTCATCGTGCTCTCAACCTTGATTCCTGCGTTGGCTCGTTAATTCCCTCCCAAGCGCGTTCTGGCCGAGGGGCGATTGCACCCACCGAGCGGTGTCCGCTGCTTCACATTATGACGAAGCAGATCCCCGGAGCTGATCGACGAGAGCTGCGGGAACTTTTGCAGAAGCCGCTCCGACTGCGTCCCCTTCCCCACCCCCGGCGCCCCTACAAGGATAACTCGGGCAGCTTTTCGTAGGCGCATAGCTCGGTTTGTGGTGTCGCGCGGCGTGGACGTAGACGGGCGGGGCAGAAGAGGGCAGGAGGTGGACAGCAGGTGGTGTGGTGTGAGGGTCGGATGAGGGTCGAGGACCGCCTACATATGGACGGAGTACTGTCGGGCCAAGACGCGATCACACGCCGCCTGTGGTGTGGCACTGCGATCGGAGTGCGGGGCAACTCGGTACGTAATCGGCACGCAACCGAGGACCGAAGAAGGGCTACCAGAATCCCATGCTTGGCACCCAGAATTCCAGACTGACCTTGCTCCCCTTGCTGCAGCGGCAATGTACCACTCAGCTTGCTGCAAGAAATAAATAAAAAGTTCGTGGGGACAAGGCGAGATGGTTGTGCCTGGCATGGCTCCAGGTATGGAGGTCCAGGTTTCCCCAGGGAAAGGATTGGCAGGCACGCAGGTCCAGCCTCCTCACCAAAAAGCAGGGCTTGGCTTTTGTTGAGCTGGTTCAGGGACCCCGATATCGCCCCCGTGTGGGGTTCCTGATTCGGGATGTTATTCTCTCGTCTCAGAACCGCCAGAGGGGTCAAGCGGCACGTCAGTGTTCCTGGCATGGAACCTTGAAATAAAGCTTGTTATGCGCCGTAATTGGGCATTAGCAGCACTTGCGGTATCCCGTAAGCCCCGCGGTTCTTCAGAGGCCAAACATGGCGACAACATTTACAGATTACCGCTTGCGAATCATGGGACTCTCACATGAAACGTTCTGAGAGATGAACAGCGCTTGAAAAATGCATTCGTCCCAGCCCGACAGAACCCGATCTGCACGTGTCTTCTGCTATCCGTTCTCCGTCGGATTCGGGTTCTGGGCCGGGTTTTGGCGGCCTGACCGGATCACGTGACTTTGACATCCCTGACTCGCCAGTTGGCTCCAGTTGGGGCGACGGCGGGGCGGTTTCGGGAGCCGTAGAACGCAGTAGCGAAACGCAAGGAAACGCTAGATTTTGATGTCACTGCGCCCCTGGGAAGAGCGGCGACCAACTCAGCAACCCAATCCTGATTACCGACTTTGCTCCCTCGATCCTTTTCTTTCCTGTAAAATCCCACGTTCCCTCTTTTCCGTGTCTTTTCTGCACATCCTACACCCAAGTGGCCGCGAAACGCACTCCCTTATCCGAGACTCCCGACGTCGTCTGTGAATTTCCCGTCTAGCGCCCGTTATTGACTTGTCGCACCTAGCGTCTCCGACATTTTCAGCAACAGCGCATCGGCGAAGCGGCTTTTTAGCCTTGATCTCCGAACCCGCGTGCTGTTAGAACAAGAAGTGGCCTCTCCGCCTGACGATATACGCCATCCGCTCTCGCTCTCTCTGCCCGACAGCCGCCATGAGCGCCTCAACAATCGTTGCGCGCCGGGCGCTGGTCGTCAACCCCTTCCTGGGCACCGGTGGGTCTTTGCGTTTCCACAGCGTTATGCATCGCGACGGCTAATGACAGTCGCGCAGGCCGCTCTCTGCCTAGATCTGCTCTGCTTGCCGCATCGATCCATCTCGCCCGCAATGCCCAGGGGTTGGGCAACACTTCGGTCCCTGCTCTCCTCATCCCGATCCGAACCCTCACCACCTCCGGGACCACCACCCACGGCGGGCCCGCCGGTGGTCCGCCGCCGGGATTCAATCCGGAGGAGGCTAAGAAACCTCTCCCGAGGGACTCTACCGGCGCTGCGAAGCCGGCAGAGAAGGCTCAGGCGAAGACCACGGCGAATGAGACCGTGGTGAAGGAAACGACCAAGGAGACTGCGGCGGCCTCGGCCGATTCAGGGGCCTCGCTCACACAGCTCGCTGCTCAGAAGGAAACCGTTGCCGAGAAGACGGATGGCAAGAAGCAGGAGAAGAAGCTGACGCTGGGACAAAAGATCAAGAAGGAGGCGCAGCACTACTGGGACGGCACCAAGCTGCTGGCGGCCGAGGTCAAGATCAGCTCGAGCCTCGCGCTCAAGATGGCTGCTGGCTACGAACTCACCCGGCGGGAGAACCGGCAGCTCCAGCGCACGGTCCAGGATCTCGGCCGGCTGGTCCCTTTCTCCATGTTCGTCATTGTGCCGTTCGCCGAGCTGCTGCTCCCCGTCGCGCTCAAGCTCTTCCCCAACATGCTGCCCAGCACCTACGAGGGCCAGACGTCCAAGGACAAGAAGGCGTCGACGCTGCGGGCCACCCGCAGAGAAGTTAGCGACTTCCTTCGGCAGACCATGCGGGAGACGGGTCTCCCCGTGACGCAGGCAACAACGCAAAAGGAAGAATTTACCAACTTCTTCCGCAAGCTCCGTTCGACCGGCGAGACGCCGACATCCGAGGACGTGATCAAGGTCTGCAAGATCTTCAAGGACGATGTCACGCTCGACAACCTGTCGCGGCCACAGCTCGTGTCCATGTGCCGGTACCTCAACCTGAACACTTTTGGGACGGACCAGATGCTCCGGTACCAAGTCCGCCACCGCATGCGGCAAATCAAGCGGGATGACCGTGCCATCAGCTACGAGGGCGTCGATAGCCTCTCGGTGTCTGAGCTCCAGCTGGCCTGCGCCAGTCGTGGCATCAAGAGCTATGGTGTGTCGCCCGCCAGGCTGCGTGAGGATCTCCAGACCTGGCTGGACCTGCGGCTGCGCGACGGTGTGCCGTCGACCCTGCTGGTGCTCAGCAACGCCTACGTGTACGGCCAGACACAGCAGGACGACGCCGTCTCGAGCCAGATCGAGGCGCTGACCGGCGTGCTGTCGTCGATCCCCGAGGAGCTCTTCCACGAGATTGAGCTCGAGGTGCACAGCGCCGAGGGCGCCGCCACCAACAAGCAGCGCCTCGAGGTTATCAGGGAGCAGCAGGAGCTGATCGACGAGGAGCTGGAGCAGGACGAAGAGAACCAGATCTCTGGCTTCGCCACGCCGCGGGATACCGAGGATATTGACGAGAAGGAGGAGAGGCAGGCCCAGGCCGCGTCGGACGGCATCGAGAAAGCGCAGGTCGGCGAGGCGTTGGACGCCGAGAAGGACCAGCGCGACGCTGCCAGGTTAGAGCGACAGGACGCGGCACAGCAGAAGAGCAGCGACAAGTGAACGGTGGCAACCGGGTCGCAGTGTAACGTCGCCCGAGGCCTTGGGGCACTTTACGGTCTTTGATCCTCCTTTGTGTCTTGTTTTAGCACATATCATGGCAGAACGATGAGGCTTCTGTAGGTACACAGCAGGCCAAACCGGCAAGAAGGATTTGGAGTTGGGCTCTCGTGTTTTGGTCTTTTCTTTTGTCATGGGCCGGGAAGCAGCTATAGACCTCATCCCATCATAGATATTGCGGATCGCAGCCCAAACTCTCGTGTACGCTAAGAACTACCTGAGGAGTTCTAATGTCAATGTTCCTCAAATTTAAACCTAGATGTAGGTGGCGAAGTCACAGACTGAAGGGGCGGGCAAGTGCCTGTTAGTGTCACGTGTTGCTCTCAGAGACCAAGATGCGAAACGGTACGGCCCACACTGACGGAGAGCGCACCCAGACAGAGTGGGAGCTTGCCCCCACCAACATACGTCAACGCGCAAGCGAACGAGCCAGCAATACCGCATCATCACATCCCCGGCTCCTCAGATCGGACATTGGCCGCAATATCGAATTAATTCAAGCCGTTTCAAATTACAAGGAAATTCACCCGTTGAACTAAGTTGGCTGGCACCAACAAGTCCTAATACACGCCTATACAAAATTACCCAGCCGGCGCATCCTGGTCCCCGCCAGCCGGGTCCGTCGCCAACCGACAACCGACAACCGACAGCATGGCCGTCATCGATCAAGATAACTTCTCGAACATATCATGGCATAGCGAGCAGAACCCCGGCCCGGCAGGCCCGAGCACATCCGCATCCCACGAGCCCACCCACAGCCCCGAATTTGCCAATAGCAGAACCGATGGGGACGAGCCCAGTCTCGACCCCGGTCATGCCGGCGGCGAGATCCTCGATTGCGTCGTATCCGAACCGCACAAGGAGAACGACGGCACCAAGGACGCATATGTCTCATACCTGATTACTACCAACGTGGGTTTGCGCTCATCCAGCTGCGGGGTGCCAGTCGGAGTGTCAAGCGAGGCCGCTGACTGACAGCTGCTTGTTCCCACAGACAACCTTTTCCAGCTTCCAGCGGCCGACAACCACCGTCCGACGGCGCTTCACTGATTTTGTCTTCCTCTACAAAGTCCTCGTCCGCGACTACCAGGGATGCGCGGTCCCACCGCTGCCGGACAAGCAGCGCATGGAGTATGTACGAGGTGACCGGTTCGGGCCCGACTTCACTGCGCGCCGGGGCTACTCCCTGCAGCGCTTCCTGTCGCGGCTGGCGCTGCATCCCGTCCTCCGCCGCGCGACCATACTGCATACCTTCCTCGAGAGCCCGGACTGGAACGCCACCATGCGTGCCCGATCCTCGCGGGGCTCGATCGGAGCGGGCGCATCAGAAGCTGTGGCTCCCGGGGCTCAGGCCGGCGGCGGCGGTGTCTTTGATAGCTTTGCCGACAGCTTCATGAACGCCTTTACCAAAGTCCACAAGCCCGACCGGCGCTTCATCGAGGTCAAGGAGAAGAGCGACAAGCTCGACGAGGACCTGAACCACGTCGAGAAGGTGGTCGCGCGCGTGGCCCGCCGCGAAGCGGACCTCGAAACAGACTTCAAAGACCTCGCCGAGCAGTACCAAAAGCTCATCACCCTCGAGCCAGGCGTCGAGTCCGCGGTCCACGCCTTCGCCGCCTCGGTCGAAGACACCGCGGGCGGCCTCAAGAAACTCAAAGACCACACCGACCAGGACTACCTCGGCTCGCTGCGCGACATGGTCGCGTACAGCGGCGCGCTCAAGAACCTGCTCAAGGCGCGCGAGCAGAAACAGCTCGACTACGAGCAGCTGACCGAGTACCTCAACAAGAGCACGGCCGACCGCGACACGCTGGCCGCCTCGGGCAGCGGCCACGGCGGCCACGGCTACAGCGGCAGCGCATCCGGGTTTGGCGCCGGCGCGCTGGGCGGCGCCGGCGGCTTCATCCGCTCCAAGATCGAGGACGTGCGCGGCGTCGACCACGAGCAGGCGCGCCGCGACCGCCAGCGCAAGCTGGAGCTGCGCATCGACGAGCTGACGCGGGAGGTCGAGAATGCCCGCGACGAGGCGGACCACTTCGCCGACCAGGTCGTGCGCGAGGTCGAGAGCTTCGAGTGGATCAAGCGCGTCGAGTTCAAGCGGCAGTTTGGCGGCCTCGTGGACGCGCACATCGATTTCTACGACGGCGCCATTGACGTGTGGGAGGGCTATGTCAAGGAGATGGAGAGGGAGGGGGTCATCCTGCCGGCCTAGGGGCCCGGGGGCGACGGCGCCGATGATGGTGGTGGCGTCGACCTTGAGGAGGAGCCCGTGATTGTGCCTGCGCCTGCGGTCTCGGAGGAGAGGCGGCTGGATCTGGAGGCCTAGGTTGCTGCGGTTTCGGCTGATGAAGGGTCGTGGGGTTCGGACTGAGCTGGGAGAGGGGGACCCGTGTTGCGTTGGCATGCGCAGAGGGGAAGAAAAGCCCTCGTTCTGCCTTTACGCTCAGATGTTGGGGGTTGGGCGTTTGGGGGGTGAAACTCGGGTCCTGATTACATTGGCTTAGAAGGGGGGGGAGATCATACCAGACTAGTGGTCGGAAAGGGCCTGTCGAATACAGCAGTGAGCGTATTTGTTTCAAAATGCTACTCATGAGCGAGCCTCTTGGCTGTGGGTTTAGATTATCAAATTGCTCCAAGCATGCATTCATCTCTTCTCCCTTGCCCTCTCTTTCATTTCATCTCCCTTGTATCTTTCCTGTGCTGCCTTCGTCGCCTCCAATACGTCGGATCTACTGATTTCGGCACCTGGGCAGTCAATATTATCAGGTGCTTGGCGGATTGGTATCCTGCCGGCCACGGAGACATTCACTACCACCCGTAGTCTGTCGTATGTATACTGGGCAGGACGAATACCCACACTAGCTGCATTACAACTGGTTACAAAGAACAAAAATGCCGACGCCGTACTCCGCGTGTGCACTCACAGATGTATACAAAGTCTATACGCTAACAGGTCATCAAAGCCGAAAGATAACCCCCCCCCCCTACACACAGTACCATCCTACCGAACAGACAAGAGAGACAGAGAGAGACAAACACTACCGACGGCCCTCCCGAAGCGGCCGCGCCTCTTGATCGCTACCGTCCTCGTCATCATCCTCGTCCCCCACGACATGGTGCCCGTCATCCTCTTCCCCACTACCCGTCCCCCGGCCCTTCTCCACCCTCACCGGCGACGACCCAGACGACCCGGATCCCGAACCAGACTGCTCCCGATCCCGATCCCGATCCCGATACTGGCCCCCCACAAACCCACGATCCGCCCCTTCTTCCCCATTTTCCTCCTCCTCCTCCTCCTCCTCCTCCTCATCCTCACTGCCCCCCGCAAAAGCATCATACAGCTCCCCACCGCGCGTCCGCTTCTTCCTGCTGCCCGCAGCATCACCACCACCACCACCACCACCCACGACCCCCTTCTCCACGGCCCCCGACGCGAGGCCCTCGCGCGCCTCGTCGTCGTCGTCCAGCAGCTCAAACTCGTAGTCGTCGCGGCCCGAGCGGTTGCGCAGGCGGCGGCGGCGCGCCAGGAACAGGTACAGGCCGAGGCCGGCGCAGAACAGCACGATCAGCACGAGCGCGCCGTAGATCCAGGCCTGGGTGGAGGCGGAGACGCCAAAGGTCGGGAGGAAGGAGGGCAGCCAGTTGGAGGTGGCGGAGGAATTGGCCGACGAGTTGGACGGCGTCGCGGAGATGGCCGGGGCCGGCGGGGTGGGCTTGCTGTTGACGGGCCGGTTGGGCGGGGGGTCGGAGGGGTTGGCCGGGGTGCTGGAGGAGGCGGCGGGGTTGGGGTTCGGCGCGAGCGTGGTGGTGGTGGCGGGGACGGTGGTGGTGGCGATGGAGGCGTGGTCGTCGTCGTCTTCGTCGGTCGGCAGGGGGAGCAGCTTGGCTTTGGAGGCGTCGCGGGTCTCGCCCCAGAGCTTGAGGTGCCAGTCGACGAACTTGCCGCGGAAGGTGTTGACGTTGGTGTCGCGGACGGTGATGGTCCAAGAGCCCACGCCGCGTTCGCCCCTGGTTGGGAGTTAGTAAAAGGAAGGGGGAGCCCGGGTTGTTGGGGTTGGGTGGGCTGCATACCAGTGGGCCACGCTCATGAATGTCCAGTCGTCATAGCCGTCGGCGGAATCGTCGTACCTGCGGGTGGCGGAAAGGTGGCTGACGATTTTGTTTGGGCTGATGAGATCCACGCTCAAATCACCGCGCCGTCCATGCTCGACATTCATGGTGACGGTGATGTGCTCGATCCGTTGCAAGTTAGCCTCTTTGAGCATGTCCTTGGTGACCTCAAAGGTGACCGCAACTCCCTTGTCGCCCTGGGGGATGGCCTGGTTGACGTGGATCCAGGGGGAGTAGAACCAGGCCTGCGGCTTGACATTCTTCCACGTCTTGGCGGCCTCCACAATGGCATAGCTGTCGAGCTTACCATAGCCGTAGGTATGGCTGAACTTCTTTCCGATGGTAGTGTCCTGCCAGTCGCCCGAGTCTAGGTTGACGGGCACGGCGGTGTCCATGGCCAGATACTGCATGTCCCGCCACGAGAGGTCAGGGCGGACTCCCAAAACGAGGGCAAAGATTCCAGCGGCGAGCGGGGCGGCGGCCGAGGTGCCGCCATGGCCACTGTAGCAGTTGTTTTGGCCGACATCCGTCGTGTGAATGGCGTCGTCGCTGCCGCTGGAATAGGTGACGACTAGCCCCGCAGAACACTTCTCCGAGTAGTACGGATGCAGCCCCTTCCTGTCGATGGCGCCGACGGTAATGCTGTAGATGCTGTTGGTGTATCCGTCAAAGTTGCAGTTGTCGTCGCTCTGCGCGCCGTTGCCGCTCGCGAAGACGTAGATGGAGCCCAGACCCTGGCGGCCGTTCTGGACTGCGTTCAGCATGGCCCGGCGGATGAGAACGCCAGGGGCGTCCATGCTGCGGCCATCGTCTGGCGGACCCCACGAGCACGAGTAGATCTGGTTATGCTGGAAGTCGTAGTTCATAGCGACGGCCTCGTCTGCGTCCGAGATCATCTTGGACAAGATGCGCAGACCGGCGATCTTGGAGTCGTATGCCACCCCGACGCCGCAGACATCGTTCCTGGCAGCCGAGACCTCGCCGGCACACCGTGTGCCGTGCCTGTCATCGGATAGACGGGGCCGTGGCTCCTCTGTCTTGTCATTGAAGTCGTAGGACCCGGCAGCGTAGTAGTTTGGCTTGAGGTCATCGCTGTACATGTCCAGCCCGTCATCGACGATGGCGACGGTGGTGTTTTGGCCCGTGATGCCCTGCAGCCATACGCCCGTCACATTTATGTCCTGGCCGACCTGGGCCGTGTTGAAGAGATGCCACTGCTCGGCGAAGATTGGATCAGAGATCTTGAGAGCGCGGGCGACCTCGGTTTGCGCCTGAACCGCCGATTGTACCGGGGGATCCTTGGTGCCACGCCCGGGCCCTGGCCGCTCGGGGATTATGCGCTTCTCCCAGGGCTTCCGTAACTGTTGCTTCTCGGAGTAGAGGACGCCATCGAGGACGTGCCGTTCGCCTAGCGACCGCCGTCTCCGTCGCTGGGCCAGCTCCCGCTTGACGACATCGTCCTGTGCCTTTCTGGCAACGAAGACGTGGTGGTCTCGAAGCTCCCCAAGCGGGCCCTCGTGCGACAGGCCCAAGCTCCGGGCTACTTCGTTGGGGGATGTTTGTGCATCGAGATGGAGGACGTAGTAGTCATTGGCGTCCCAGGCCCGCGGAAGGACACGGGATGCTGTCGCAAGAGCGGCGAGGCCCAGCAGCGTCGCAGCCGATGAGACCTTCATCGTCGAGGAGGATCGCAGGCGTGGAAGCCCGTCGCTGGAACCCGGAACGGGGTGGACGTCGGTAGTCGCGGATGGCGACAGGTAGCACTCGGCAGGACTAGCGCTCGGGCGGTTGAGTGCGGGCGGATTGTTCGACTCGGCAGCGGGGCACAGCCGGAACGAAGGCCAGGTTGCGAGGCGGAAACCGTGTCGGGGTCGAGATCCGCGACTTCCAAGCAACCCAGGGCGCGGCCCGTGGCAATTGTGCAAATCACCGCAACAGACGCCGTTTCAACCTTGGAGATGTTGGGAGGCACGGCTGTTCATGCAGCGCAACGTTTGGCAACCGAATCAAACAGATGGCTCTCCGTAGTCCTTGCCAGCTTTCCCCGTTTTCCAAACTTCCAAACGATGTTTGTCTTTGCTTTGAACAAAGTGGAGAGGTGGCCTTGCGGATCGCAAACAGCCACAGCCAAGCGTTGCACGCGCAATGCGGCGTCGCAGTTTGGCAGGCAAGACCCCTGGCGCGCACTCCCGGCAGCGCAAAGTCCGCTGTTAGCCACCAGGCAGTTTAGCCAATCACACGCCCGCCCAGCGCGGCCAAACTCTCCGGACTCCGGAGCCTTCGAGTCTCCCAGATGGCGCGGATCAACTGCCCGTTTTTGTGATTTCGATTGAATTTCGGGCAGTCGTCTGTCCAACATTCAATCTGGTCAAACTGACGAGAGACGCAGTCGGACGTAGGTAGGCTTGGCTGGGCCGGATCAATTGCGTCCCAAGTCATGGTTTCGCTGAAAGCTCCGCTTTGTCCATCCTCCGACCAGCCATGAAACGGATGCTGGCAGTCTGCAATTCGTCGAATCGTCAAGCTTGGATTTTCATTATTCAGCTCTATTCAGATACCGAGTTCCAAGTCTCCCGGCGAGTTTGCCCGAGTCTGGCGGGTATAGACGTGGCATCTCCCTCTGTCATATCGGGCTGTTCAGCGCGTCAAGAGATGCAAAATGTCGGAATGGCTGATTTTGATCGAGACCGGGAAACGGACGACCTTTATCTGTGGCTCTGGCTACTGTTACATAGATCCACCGTCCAATCTTTCCCCATGACGCAAAGCGGTTCATCCCGTCTCCATGTACCTGTGGACAGCCAGGCACGTCTGGCAGACAGAGTTGCCTCCATCCAGTCGTGAGACAATCTGACATCCGAACATGCTGCCGAAGCTCCCAAGCTCCCACATGGAACCTGACGATGGTCAGCCACCAGTATTTCCCAATTCCAATGCGCACAACGCAGGATGACGGGACGGACATGTTGGAGAACCCGAGTCCAGCGCCCAGTGAGGATCCCCCCAGGACCTCGCCAAGCACCCCCAAGCTGTCGTCTCCCGCCTTCCGAATTTACGAGACCCTTGTCCCTGAGCCTGGCAAGGCCAAACGGGCTGGCGGGCCCTGTGATGTGGTCCACACACCCTTGCAGCCCCCCACTCCCCCAGCCCAACCTTGCCAAGACCCAATTCTTTCCGCCCAAGCTTTCCCCGTCCAGGGCTCAAGCAGGGCTGGCACCCCTCCAATCGCCCAGCTTGGCCCAGCTTGCCGCCGGGCCATCCTAGCCACCTCGCCCTGTATAACTGGCGACGGCCCCCGTCGTGAGGTGGTCAAGCCCGAGACGCATGTGTCTGCACGATATTGGTCATTGGGTAGTGATGGGACTGTGCATGGCTTGCTGGACGAATGGCCACGAGTGAGACTCGGCAGTGAAGACTCGACGGGCGGTCAGCACACCCCCGCAACCAGACAACCTGGGAAGCAACTTTGCCAACCACGCCCTCGCGCGACACGACAGCCTGGCGCCGAGCGACTGCAAGTCACCGAGCCGATCGAATCCGCGCAGCACGCCGCCACTCGACGCCTTGCGCAAACCCAACCGTCAAACATGTCGGCTCCTTACTGGGGCCAGCTCCCAGCGCTGACGGCCGGCCAAACCAACGCGCGCCGCCTGTCCGATGACCAGGTTCCGCCGCCCGAGCGCCGCCAGTCATTGGATGCCCCTGCCCAGGGACCGACAAGATCGAATCGCGTCTCTACCCAGACTACAAAATCGGATGCGCTCACCGATTCGACCATGAGCCCCTTCGTCTCGCCAACCGCCTCGAGCTTCCAGGACCAGGGTCTCGCCCCTCGTCCCCCATCTCTGCCGTACGGCGCCGACCTGTACCCCGCTGAGCTCGTCGAGAAGCGTCGTCGCCGCAGAAGCCGCAACCAAGACCAGGAAGACAAGTATGCCGCCATAGCCGTCCCCGCGCCCCCCGCCGCCCCCGACGTACCACGCACCCGCCCTCCGAGCTACAAGTACCCGCCCGCGAGCGGCGGACAGCCATATCCATACCCCGGCCCGCCCCCCGGAACCGGCCGCCCAAGCAGGATGATGGAGGCGGAGGAATATCTCAAGTCGGCCCCCCCGGCGACCCTGGAGCGGACCCGAAATGCCGTCGACGACCCCGCGATGCCGCGACCCCCGAGGACCAACACGAATTCTCCGCTCGGCAGGAACTCCCCGGGACCCAATGGCCGCCAGCGACGGGCCTCCGCTGCTGAACAATCGTTGCAGAGGAGTGCGAGGAGGGCCTCGGCATACCAATCGACAGACCGGCCGAAAGTGTTCGCAGTCGACCGCTCTCCGCTTCAAAGGCTTGAGCTGACGCTCGACAGCATCTCCAAGGAAGACAAACGGGCCCGTGTCGAAGCTGCCGAGAAGGCTGCCAGAGAGAAGGCAGCGGCAGCGGCAGCAAATGGAGCCGTCCAGCAAAGCACGAAGAGCCCCCAGCAGGTGCGCTTCCGAGAGCGACGACCTTCCGTGGCGGCCGGGGATGCACCGACTATCCCGATAACACCAACAAGGCCACCCCAGGGTTCTGCCGCCCAGAACGGCCCTCTTTCGCAACATCCTCCCGAGGAGGGCCGGAGATATGGCGCGTCGGCTGGACCCTCCCCACGAGCGACAGCCCCCGAGTCCCGCATACCGATCCCGGTCGGCCAATCGCCCGGCATCCCGAAGCGCAACCTCAGTTTCCGCGAACGCGCGGCGAGGAACGAGGCGGACCTACCGAATGGTTCCAATGGCGCTGCAGTCCAGGATGCCTCACCCGCAACAGCGCCGAACGGACGCGGCCCGGCGCCCAGGAGTGGCAGCAACAAGCCGAAGAAGCCATCTCCGGCCGATGGGTGGCCGAACAGAGTATCCGAAACGGATGGGATCTATAACACGGGCGAAATCGTGGCTCGTGCTCCCAGAGTCGTCGACGGCGGACCCGTCATGCCTATCCCGCCGAGAGCTGGCAACCCCCCAGGACAGCCCCAATACGAACCAACGTCGGTGGAACCTGAGGATGTCTTCGAAAGCCAATCCGAAGACGAAAGCATGCGATATCCGCCAGTCGAAAATGTGACCAGAACCCCCAGCCAAAGAAAAGCCAACCAGATTCTTGGGCGTGTTCCTACCCACACAGCTGTGACCAACGGGGCTCGACAGGCCGCTGGAATCTTGAGAAAACCAAACTCGGCCGCGGCCACTGGCACTGCCGGAGCCATATCATACGCTCCGGACACTGCACCGGGTCCTCCCCATTACGACACGCAGCAATATGACGAGGCCAGCATCGATACCAACAGTGAAAGGCGCCATGTGTCTGATTTCATATACAATCGTGGTAGACTTCCGCCCGGCCAGGGTGTGTTTAAGCCAACGCCATACCTCGACGAGTGGAAGAAGGCGACTGTGGGCGCTCTGTCGGGCGCCCTTCTCGACCTTGACGATGTGCCGCCGGTAATGGAAAAGGCCCCAGATACAGCATGGTGGGAAGGGTCCCCGCAGTCACGACGGCGGAGCAATAGCATGGCGTCGCGGCCAAAGAAGGCTGAGGCATTTGAGGGGGAATATGATGAGACAAATGGTACGCGAACCCCTAATCAACAGGCCCCCCTCTACCCTAGTATCTGGGAGGTTCAGAGTGGCGACTTTCTTCGACTGTCGGGAAGCGATGTCGAGGGAGGTCTTCCGCGTGAGCCCCAACACCTCGCCCCTCCGTCAAAGAGGGCGAAGGCACGTGCTAAGCGCTGGGACGGGCTGCGTCCCTTCAGCCCAAGTCCCTCCGCCGCAAGCGATTCCCAGGACAGTCTGGGCTGCTTTTCGTTGTGTAGCAACGACGCGTCCTTCTCCCGACAAGCGCTCTCATACTCCTGTACAACGACCCCTGCCTCCCTGCCTCCCTGCCTCCCTGTCTTTGTTTTTTCGTCTCCGTTCTTGGCAGGGAAGAGACTAACTTGACCTCTGTGTATAGCCCCTACTCGATTCAAGCCGCCACTGTACCTCAAGTGCGGACCCCTGCTTCGATTTTGCGGGATCCGACATGAGCGGGTGCCTGGACGGCCGAACCGGAGCGGCGCTGTTGGCGCCGTTGTCGATCGCGAGACGTGGAGGGGCTCCGTGATGATTGTCACCACAGATGCCGACTCGTCTTACGATATCGCCCCGACGCTGCGGCTGTTTGCTCAGCCAATCGAGCTGCTTCCGCCGCCACCGAAGGAGATACAGGGCGACGAGCATCTGGCACCCGAGTATGTCGATCCCATCGCAGGCCACCCCAAGCTCGGCCGAAAAGGCGAAACCCTCTACGTGCGGCCGGTGGACCATCTGGAGGAATCCAAAGACATTTCTCCGGACGAGACAGATGACGGCCTGTTTGAAAAGACAAAGAGCCCGCCCGAGATGCCTCTGCCGGAGGGTGTGGCCGATCCGCCAGGCTCATTCGCTGCCCGACGGAAGCGTGCCGAGATGGACGGCGAGAAAGCGGGCAAGTACAAGGACATCCGCGGGTTCAGGCTGCACGCTGAGCGTGGCTACACCTTTTGGCGGTTCAACATTGAGGTAGAACTGCTGGAGAAGCAGCAGCGCATTGCGTACCGGATCAACAGGGGCCCCTCGACGGGCTTCTGGGTTCCCGCCAAGGGCCAGAGCATGAACATCATGTTCCACAGCTGCAACGGCTTCAGTCTGACCGTCAACCCCAACGAGTTTACCGGGCCGGACCCGATGTGGCGCGACGTGCTCAACACCCACCAGAGCCAGCCCTTCCACGTCATGATCGGCGGCGGTGACCAGATCTACAACGACCGGTGCATGAAGGATACCACCATTTTCAGGGACTGGCTGATGATCAAGAATCCTCTCCACAAGCACAAGGCCGCCTTCACTCCAGAGATGCAGGACGAGCTCGAGAACTTCTACCTGGAGCGCTATGCCATGTGGTTCTCGCAAGGCTTATTTGCCATGGCCAACTCGCAGATCCCCATGGTCAACATGTATGACGACCACGACATCATCGACGGATTCGGTTCATATCCCCACCACTTCATGAACTCGCCCGTCTTCTCCGGGCTCGGCAACGTCGCGTTCAAGTACTACATGCTCTTCCAGCATCAGAGCATTGCCGACGAGACGGAAAAGACGGAGCCGAGCTGGACGCTCGGTGTCCGACCCGGACCTTACATCAAGGAGCAGAGTCGCAGCATGTTCATGTTCCTCGGCGCCAAGGTGGCCCTCCTCGCTGTCGACGCACGGACCGAGCGGACGCGCGAGGAGGTGATCCGGGAAGACACGTGGAAGAAGATTATGGATCGGTGCTACAGCGAGATTGACAAGGGAAAGGTGGAGCATCTGCTCGTCCTCCTCGGCGTGCCCATTGCCTACCCGAGGCTGGTTTGGCTTGAGAATATGTGAGCTCCGCGAATGAAGACGATGTGGCAAGCCGTGCGCTGACATCCCTCCAGTTTGACATCGCGTGTTATGGACCCAGTCAAGGCGCTCGCCAAGTTCGGTATGTTTGGCGGTCTCCTCAACCGCTTTGATGGCGGTGTCGAGGTTCTTGACGACCTGGACGACCACTGGACAGCCAAGAACCACAAGCAGGAGCGCGGCATCGTGATGGAGGACTTGCAGGATCTGGCAGCTGACAAGTCCATCCGCATCTCAATTCTTAGGTGAGTACTGGTAGATATTCCAGGCTGTTTGACTGGGCTAACAAGCCATAGCGGCGATGTCCACCTTGCGGCAATCGGGCAGTTCTACTCGAACCCCAAGCTCGGCCTGGCGAAGCACAAGGACTTCCGGTACATGCCCAACATCATCTCGTCGGCCATTGTCAACACGCCACCCTCGGACCTGCTGGCGGACGTGTTGAACAAGCGCAACAAGGTGCACCACTTCGACAAGGAAACAGACGAGGCCATGATCCCCATCTTTGGCCACGGCGTTGATGGCAAGCCCCGCAACAACAAGCACCTGCTTCCGCACCGCAATTGGTGCGCCATTCGCGAATACGTCCCCGGCCACACCCCCCTGCCGACGCCGAACCATTCCGCCTACGACCTCACGCCTCTCGGCTCGCCCCACGGCAACGCCAGCGGCGAACTGGACCGAAAGCCGAGCGTCTTCCGCCGCTTCTCCAAGTCCCGCAGGGCAAACACAGAGGGGCCGCCTCCCAAAGACCGCACCCGCCCGCCACTCTCAGGCGGCGGCCTCCTGCGCAGCTTCTCCCGCCGCGCGGGCGCCGCGAGCGCAGATGAGGTCGGCAAGCCCCAGACACAGCAAGGAACCACCCCCTACAGGCCCGGCTTCATGACGCGCACGCTGTCGGGAACGTCGGTCAAGGGCAAGCTGGGCGGGCTCTTCCGCCGGCGGAGCAGTGCCGGCGGTGCACGGCCGCGCGACGACGGCGGCATCAATGGCGTATGGGGCCCGGACACGGACGAGGAGGACCAGCAGCAGCAGCAGCATCCGCATCCGCATCAGCGCGACTACTACGACGAACCCTATCAGAGCCCCCCGGGACAGTACCAGCCTCCGCAGGGACATGGCCAGCAGCATGGTGGCGGCGCGGTGGGGATGCGTGGCGGGCTGGGAAGCGACCACCCGTACCAGGCCCAGCCCCAGCATCCCCATCCCCACTACCCGCTGCCGCCGCCGTCGTCGCCGCCGGAGGAGGGCGAGGACGGGGATGAGGACGCGAGCGAGTTCCGCCGCGGCGACGACGAGTACTTCTCGGCGCGCCCGCCCACCCGCCGTCCGAATGGTGCTGGCGAGAGGCCGCTGCCGGGCCAGGCCGTGATGAGCGGCGGCGCCGGACCGTCGCCGTCGCCGTCAGAGGGCCGGGCAAGGGCCCCCGAGGAGGCGGAGGGCCCCGGGTTTGTGCCCCGGCCGCTCCATCGTGCCCCGACGGCGCTGTCGGTGAAGCAGCGGAAGAATGCGGAGGAGTACGCGGTGGATCTGGGTGGCGCGCTGGAGGTGACGCTCAATGTGGAGATCAGCCCCAAGGATCCGGGCGGCAGCACGGTGCCGTATCGGCTGGTGGTGCCGCGGCTGTGGTATGATTATGAGGCGGAGGAGCATGGCGGTGGGGGCGGGAGTGGGTTGGGGGAGGTTGAGGAGGTGGGGGCGGGGATGGAGAAGGGGGCGGTTGGGGGGGTGGGGGAGCACCAGTACATGCTGGAGCAGCAGCAGCAGCAGCAGCAGCAGCAGCAGCATATGGGGATGATGGAGGGTGGTGAGGCTCGTGGGGATGGGATTTGGGAGAGGGAGATGGCGAAGGAGAGACCGAGGGGATTGAAAAGGTTGATTAGTTTGAGAAGGAAGGGCGCTGGCACATATTGAGCGGGAAAAAAGGGGTTTGGGATTGGATGTGAGTTTTTACTGTATGGTTGGTTGGGTTTGGGCATGTCATGAGATATGATGGATGGTATGATGTGATGGATGTCAATGATGGATGGATATGTTTGTTTTCTTTCTTGCTTTTTTCTCCTCTGGTTGAAACATGCTCGATATTGGCTTGGTTAAATCGGTGTTTGTGATCCTCAAAGAAGTTAAGGGGAAGGGAAAATGATAGATTGTGGAATATAGTCGAAACACTCGGTGTAACTACAACACAACAACTCTTTCACATGTGTTTCGAATACCAAACTCAAGTTTCTCCGACATATGGTCTCAATTCTCGCTGACTTTTGAGTCTTGCTGCCATCTGGAGCATGTTGGTGACGTCAGACTTGGTGAGGTCCATCTTGAATGTTTGGACTAGAATGCCAAGCAGAGCAGGCTTCAAAGCCAGCTTTTTCTGGCGGTTCCGCCGTGATTGGGCCTGTTGCAGAGGGTCTGTGTTGAAGCATATGTGGATCTGATATCTTCTCTCAGAATCTAGACCGGATCTACCCTGGCCAGAAGAGTGGGACTGGCGGTAGTACACTGGTACAGATTACATACAATGTATGTACGGAAACGACTAGCAGGCCGCACAACTTGGCACCCGGAGTCCCGTAGTAAGACAGGTACGACATTCTGTGTCGCCTCTTTTCGTCAATGCAAAGATCAGCATGGCAGTTCTCGTGCGCATTGAACTGCTTCTGATAAACGGTAGGTCCTTTCGATCTTGTCAGGGCGATGTCGATTGGTCTGAGCCCCGTCAACATCAACTTGCATCGGCCGTGCAATCACTGGGTGTCATCTCTTGCTCGTGCAGGTGTCTCCGAAACCTTGTTCCACACTACTGCACAGGTACTGGACGTGGTTGCCACGGTTCTTGCTGCGCCTTGACCTTGCCACATTGACGTATCCTGTCATCCACGTCACCGACTTTGTTAGGAAGGCGCCCGCGTGCTTATGCCGCGACGAAGCGTGCCTGAGCCAACTGTTCGGTCTAGGAACGCAATTTCCATGGAAGAAGAGCCAATGGCATGTGGCCCTTTTCTGTTTGACATTCTTTGTCTCGGAAACTTGAGAGCTCGAGCATCGTCAGAGAGGGAAGGGATCCCAGATGCAACAGATAATCAGTGGAGTCCGTTTTCCGGGGTACGGAACGCTAGTGCCTAATACGGAATGGTGTGTTGCCAGGGAAGCTGTAGTGTACGCCAGGGATATCCCAAAGTTGCCTATAAATCCTCCGCCACAGCTCACAAACAATCCTCGTTCTCTCTCACTTCCTTCTGGACCTCTGGCCCTCATTCGCCTTTTGAGCCACTCCTTTCTTCACGACCTGTTGCGTCGAGACCTACCCTAAACCAATACCAACTTCGATGAAGGAAACTTCACCCAATCCCCAGACCAATTCGCATGGCGGCAACCATCGCACGTCGAGACGATCGGACCCCGAGGCGCTGCCTCTAGGCGGTGAACCGACCATCGGATCCCCAACATCCAACATTGGCAATGCATCATCTGGCTCGCCCACTGGCGCCGGCAGCACCGCGACTGCCGACCCGGCCGCGGCTGTCGACCCGGACAGTAGAAGTAGTAAATCTGCCGCTACTTCATTTCCGCAGGTTGCGGAGCCGGGGGCTGTCGTAGGAGACGGGGCCAACCAAGATGCAAAACCAAAACAAACCATCCCCCAGAGAATCTGGCGCAACTTCAAGCTCGCCTTATTCCACTCCAAGCTCAATGTGCTGCTGGCATTTGTGCCCGTCGGCATTGCCGCGAGCCAGGTCGGCCTGTCGCCTGGCATCATCTTCGCCATGAATGCCATTGCCATTGTGCCGCTTGCTGGCCTCTTGAGCTATGCCACCGAGTCTGTGGCTCATCGACTCGGAGACTCGCTCGGCGCCCTGCTGAATGTGACGTTTGGCAACGCCGTGGAGCTGATTATCTTGTGAGCCCTCCAGCAAGATCGGGGATTATCTGGGGTTGTACTAACTGTTTGGCAGCATGTATGTCCACCTACAAATATACCGCTGTTCGGCGCACTCTCTGGCAGCTGACCTGCGCTGTTCCGACCCCTCCTGGTCTGCGATTTTCATCCTTGCTGACGTTTTGATGTCGATAGCATTGCACTGGTCAAGGATGAGATTCGCATCGTCCAGGCCTCGCTGCTTGGCTCCATCCTGGCCAACTTGCTCCTTATCCTGGGCATGGCCTTTTTCCTGGGAGGCCTGCGCTATCGCGAGCAGGTCAGTTTCCCCCTTGTACGGCTAATGCGTGCGATTGTACTGACTTGTCAGATCTACAATAGCACTGTCACGCAAGTGAGCGCTTGTCTTCTGAGCCTGAGCGTTATCAGCTTAGTCTTGCCGGTATGTTAATCCCGTGTGCACTTTTGGGGGACACTTCTAACCCGTTTATAGACCGCGTTCCACGCGTCCTTCAAGGACCTTGAACTTGCGGATAGACAGTCCCTGAAGATCAGCCGCGGCACCAGCGTTGTTAGTATCTCGATATCCCCTGGCCCTGCCAGAATGCTAACTTTTAGCAGATCCTGCTGCTGGTATACATTCTCTACCTGTTCTTCCAGCTGCTTTCTCACTCATATCTGTATGAGTCGACGCCGCAGTATATCATCGATGAGGAAGCTATGCCCGGCCCGGCCGCCAATTGGCTTGACTCATCCAGCTCCGACAGCAGCTCTTCGAGCGACTCGGATTCGTCCGACTCGGACCACTCTCGCCAAACCATCTCGAAGCGGATGCGACGCGCCATGCATCGCCGTCGCCAGGCGAGTATAAACTCGGCCGAGGCAGACGAAAATGCCCCTCGCTCTTCTTCGGGCGTTACGAGCGAGGCTACGGCTGTACACGGCAAAAATCCGTCAGAAGAGTCCTCTTCCCGCCCGGCCGCCATTGTCCAACAAGGTTCGCGCAACGGGGCCGGAGACGGAAACGAGCAGGATGTTGAAGATGAGAAGGCCAGCCGCCAGAGGAAACGCCGCCATCATCGCCCGTCGTTCAAGAAGCACCGTAAGCACAAGCACAAGGCGCGCAGAGCCGGATCTCACGAGCATGTGGACGAGGAGGCTATTGATGAGAGCGCGATGGCCGGGACCAAACCGGAACCAGGCCCTGAGGAACCGCGGAGAGTGGACTTTGCCACCTCCACCGCAGCCCCTTTGCAAATCAACGCGGTTGAAGTGCAGCGGACTTGTAGCCCGCTCCAAAGCCTGCGGGCCATGAAGAACCTGGCGCCTACCGTCTTCATCCAGTCGCCCGTCGCAGGGGTGCCTGCTGCCCCTGCCGGCCCGGTCCCCCGCGTGCGCTTCGGTACCCGGCGAACCAACTCGCTACCGGATCGGATAGCGCACGAGTATCGGCCCCACGGCGCCTTCATGCCATCGCAGATTCCGCTTGCTCACAGGCCGAGTGCCGCCATGGCCGGGGGGGAGGACCACGCGGAAATCATGTCGCGGACCGCTGCAGTCGTTCTCTTGCTCGTCTCAACCGGTCTGGTCGCAGTCTGCGCCGAGTTCATGGTAGATTCCATCAAAGGCCTTGTTGCCACGGGCCACGTTGGCGAGATCTTTATCGGTCTCATCGTCCTGCCCATCGTGGGCAACGCGGCCGAGCACGTCACGGCCATCACGGTGGCCATGAAGAACAAGATGGACTTGGCAATTGGCGTTGCTGTGGGCAGCTCAATTCAGATTGCGCTGTTCATCACGCCTCTCATCGTCATCATCGGGTGGGGCATGGACAAGCCGATGACACTCTACTTTACGCTGTTCGAGACGGTCTGCCTGTTTGTGTCGGCTTTCATCACCAACTTTCTGGTGCTGGATGGACGCAGCAACTATCTCGAGGGCGCCCTGCTTATGGCCACTTATGTCATCATCAGCGTTGTCGCCTTTTTCTACCCCACGACAGAAGATGCGAGCTCATGGGGTGCTTAGGCAGTTAGTTGAGCAAACGAGACATTGGTCATCATGGGCAACAAGAGGAATCCCGGAGGGGGGGGGAGAAGGGATCATTACTGAGAGGTGGCCAAAAATCTCGATGTGGTCCCCCTAGTTTACTTTTTTTAGTTTTGCAATGTGACACACATAGTGCAAAATAGGAAGAGGGATTCTCAACACAACCCCAGTGTCCCGCTTCGACACCCGCCTC
Source organism: Trichocladium antarcticum (assembly GCA_033297235.1). Classification (NCBI taxonomy): domain Eukaryota; kingdom Fungi; phylum Ascomycota; class Sordariomycetes; order Sordariales; family Chaetomiaceae; genus Trichocladium; species Trichocladium antarcticum. The sequence continues at coordinate 2,120,768 of MU853403.1, forward strand.
CATGTAACAGACTCAAGACTCTTCTGAATAGGTAAGTACCATTTGCCAAAATACGCTGGAAGCTAAGTGAGTTTGCTTTGATAGAGTGTAACATGTTGATGGGAAAGTTTGGGCCAAGTCTCTTGCATTGGGATTTCAAAATACTGGTGCTGCTGTTACACGTGTCCGTTCATATATCCGAGTTTAGGTGCCTCTGCATCTTGGTGTTAAGCCATAGTTGTTGGTCGCCCAGTCTGTACCTACCCTACAGTAGGTATGTACATAGTAATCTGCCTCGGGCAAACAACGTCGTCTGAGTGGTGGGGCGGGGCAAAGAGGCCGCCTGTGGCGGGGATCAGCGCTGCGAGCTTCCAAATTGGGCGGTGGACAGCACTAACTACAGAGTAGCACCACAGCCCGGCTCGGGGCCAGGCTTCTTCTTTCAACCTTCCATCCATGCCTGTGTCATCTGATAGGAACATCTGGCTGTTATAAGCCACGACCTACCGTGGCATCCGAACTGTTGGTCAGGTCAAGAAAGGGACCAACTAATTCTAGTTCTCGACAACAGACATTAATTCGCCTTGACAATCACGCGAGAAACAGATACCGCACAAAGCAACGCAAGCTCACGCATAACCCGTTTACCTCCACACACACTCTCCACACCCAGCACCAACAACCGCAAAATGTGTTTCGGCAGCAGTAAGAACAACGCCAACGAGGACGATGCCCCGCGGCCGGCTTCGGGCAGACCCTCGTATGCCCAAGAGTCCAAGGCAAGCGTGCCGGCTCAGTACCAGCAGCAGTCGCATTCGCATCACCAACGGCCGCCGTCGACACGGAACGACTACGCTCCACCATCTGGGCCGCCTCCGTCGCAGCGACCGCCGGTGAGCTCGGCCGGGTATGATGACTTTGCGCCTCCTTCGGGTCCACCCCCGTCGCAGCGACCTCCAGTGAGCTCCGTTGATGACGACTTTGGCCCACCCCCCGGGCCGCCTCCGTCTCACAGGGCCGGTGACAACTTTGCTCTTCCGCCTGGGCCTCCGTCGTCACAGCGACCTCCGGCAACCGACGACTGGGCTGCTCCTCCCCCGGGACCACCTCCGTCCCACAGGCCCCAGATGACCTCCCCCGATGACGACTTTGCTCCTCCTCCGGGACCACCTCCGTCCCAGCGGGCAGCGGCGACCAATGCTTGGGATGCTCCCCCTCCGGGACCGCCGCCGTCCCACCACCAGGCCCAAATCGACCAGAGCTACATGGCGCCTCCTCCCGGACCACCACCGGCGGCGAAGCCCAAGCACGACTGGTAACTATGTACCCCCCAAGCCACCAACAACACCGCCACTAACACACCACCCAGGGAGGCCATCGTGCCAGACACCTCGCTCTTCCCGCCGCCGCCCAGCTTCTTCTCGGGCTTCGACCGCTCGCCGGCCAGCAACTCGACCGAAGCCGAGGCCGAGGCCGGCGAGCGCTGGTGCGCCGCGCACCCGCTCACGGCGCCCGTCACGCTGGACCCGCCCTCCACCGCCGCCCATCGCGCGCACCACCCGCGCCTGATGCAGCCCGCCGACTTCCGGGGCTCCCTCGTCTGCACCGCGCCGGGCATCTGGTCGGGCAACACCGACAACGAGGCCTACGATTCCACGT
>MU853403.1:2122435-2163868 GCA_033297235.1 Trichocladium antarcticum
CGCCTTCTCTCTAACCCCCACCACAGCATCATCGCCTACCCCCCGCTCTACGCAGTAACCCTCGACTCCCCGCTCTCGCCCACCACGCCGCGCGGCCAAAAGACAGTCTACTACGAAGTCGCGCTCGCGCGCGGCACGCCCTGGCCCGCGGACGGCATCTGCCTCGCGCTCGGGTACACGGCGCTCCCGTACCCGTCGTTCCGCATGCCGGGGTGGCACCGCGGCTCGCTGGCGGTGCACGGCGACGACGGCCACAGGTTCGTCAACGACCGGTGGGGCGGCAAGTCCTTCACGGCACCGTTCCGGCCCGGCGAGCGGCTGGGCGTGGGCATGACGTTTACGCGGGCGGGCGCCGAGGATGGGCGGGCGCGGATCGAGACGGATGTGTTTTTTACACGGGACGGCCGCGAGGTCGGGAGGTGGAACTTGCATGAGGAGACGGATGCCGAGGAGGATTTGCCCGTGACTGGGCTGGAGGGGTATCATGACTTGAGCTGTGCGGTCGGGACGCATGGCAAGGTGGTGTTTGAGGTGGTGTTGGAGCCGGGGAAGTGGATGTACAAGCCGGTGGGCTATTAGGGGGGATGGATGGGGTTGGGTGAGTGGGTGTAGTGGTAGTGTAATGTGGATTTCACCGTCATAGACTATTGTTTCTCTGCTCGACATCGACATGGGGGTATCTTCAGTCGTCCAGGCCCTTCCACTCGCTGTCCTCCACCTCAACCCCGTTGCTGATGTCCTCCCTCCGCTGCCGTTTCCGTTTCTTGCTCGCCTCGATCGCCTGCGCCTTGTTGTGCTCCCTCCTCCGCTCCCACGAGCTCATCGTCGAGATCGTCGCCTTCCCGCCCGCGCGCCGCGACTCGACACCCCGGACCTTCAGCTTCCGCTTGTCCTCCTTGGCCACCTTGGGCAGCGCATCCAGCAGCCACTTCTGCACCGTCGCGCCCTCAAGCCCTACTGCTTTCCCAGCCTGCTTCTCGCTCGCCGCAATCACGTTCGCGATGCTCCTCACATAGGGGATGTCGTCCTTGGTATAGAACGTCACCGCGACGCCGCCCTCGCGGCCCGCCCTGCCGGTCCGGCCCGCACGGTGCACGTACGCCGCGGCCGACACGGGCACGTCGTAGTTGACGACGCCGTTGACGCCCGCGAAGTCGACCCCGCGCGCCAGCACGTCCGTCGTGATGAGCACCCACACCTCGCCGGCGCGGAAGCGCGCCATGATCCGCGACCGCGCCGAGTCGGCCAGCGACGAGTGCAGCACCGCCACGCGCGCGGACCCGCCCGCCTCGAGCGGGATGTCGTACTTGAGCTCGTCGTGCAGCGCCTGGGCGCGGTCGATGGTCTGCGTGAAGACGAGGAAGGGCGGCCGGAGCGGCGGGCCCGAGTCGGGCGCGGAGGCGGGGTGCAGGAGCTGGCGGAGCGCGAGGAGCTTGCCGGGCTCCGTGGCGGCGTAGGTTAGCTTGTGCGTGATGTTGGGGACGGCGGTGTCTTTGAGGCCGACGACGAGGCGGATGAGGGGGCGGGGGAGGTCGCTGGCGTTGGCTGTGTGTTTGGCGCGCTTGGCGAGTTGCTTGGTGATGAGCGTCTCGACGTTGGAGCCCATGGTGGCGGACCAGCAGGTTAGGCTGACGTCGGGGTGGGTGCAGGCGCGCCAGATGCCGAGTGTTTGTTTGCGGAAGATTGGGTCGAGCAGGACGTCGGCTTCGTCCAGGATGAGGGACCTGACGGCCGGGAGGACCTTCTTTACGCCAGTCTCACCCCCTGACAAGAAGTTGAGCAGAGTCTTGGGCGTTGTGACCAAGATATCCACCCTAGTCAGCGGCTTCTCCTTGCCAGTCTTCCGTTCCTTCTCCTCTCCCTCGCTCGCCCCCTCCTCCTCCTCCTGCTCCTCCTCCTCCTCCTCCTCCTCCTCCTCCTCCTCCTCCTCCTCCTCCTCCTCCTCCTCCTCCTCCTCCTCCTCCACCACCTCATCATCACTCCCCTCCTCACTCCCAGTGCCCTCCGGCCCATCCCCGCCCTTCTTCGCCACCCCACCCTTGACCTCCACCTCCTCCGCCGGCAGCCTCAGCCCCCCCTTCATCAACACAACCCTCACGCCAGTCCCAATCGCGAGCTTCCTCCCCTCCCCCACAATCTGGCTCGCCAGCTCCCTCGTCGGCGCAACCACAACCGCCTCCAGCACATGCTCCGCGCCGGGGCCCAGCCCCTCCCCCCCCCCCAGCCCGCCCCGCCGCTTCAGCACGCCATCAATCGCCGGGATCAAGAAGCTGATCGTCTTGCCGCTGCCCGTGGGTGCGACCGCGAGGAAGTCGACGCCGGCGCCCGTCGCGACATCCACGGCGCCCGCGTTCGGGTCCCTCTTCAGCGCCGTCGCGGGCCGGAGCAGCAGCGGCAGCGCGGCCATCTGCACCTCGGTCGGCATGCGGAAGCCCTGCGCGGCAATGTTGGCGGCGAGCTGCGCGGGGATGTCGTACGTGTGGCGGAGGTCGTGGAACGAGGTCAGCGGCTGGGGGTGGATTTGGAGTTGGTGTTTCTTGGCGTCGTCCTTTTTGGCGTCGTCGTTCTTGGCGGTGTCGGGCTTGTCTTGCTTTTGCTTCTGCTTCTTCTTCTTCTTTGCGGTCGACGTGTCGTCCGGCTCTTGCTCTTGTTCCTTTTCTTGCGCCTTCGCCTTGGCTTGGTGCGGGTTGGAGAGGATGGTGAATTTCAGGCGGTGGGAGCGCAGGATCTGGCGGCATTCGTCCTCGTCGAGGAGCTTGAGCTTGCGCTTCTTCGGGGTGGTGTCTGCCGCGGCGTCGGTGGGCACCGTTTCGGTGGCAGGCTTCTTCTTGGGCGCAAAGTAATCTACGTCACTTAGGTCTTCATCTGCTTCGTCTTCTGGCTCGCCATCTTGCGCGCCGCGTCTCCGTTTCCTCTTTTTCCCTCTGGCGCTGTTCCCAACGGGGTCGTTGAAGAGTTGAGGGCGGGGGAGGGCGCCGGCCGAGGGAAGCGTGGCCGCGGGCACTGCGCCCTGTGCTTTGCGTCTGGGGTTGGTCTTGATGCCCCGGGAGAGGACCTTGAAGATGTCCATGATTGCGGGATTGGACAATTGTGTCTTGTTTGGAAGGTCCGTCGGCTCGTCGTGGAATCAAGCCAGAGACAAATTTTGGGAAGGACGCTCGATTGCCGATAAGAAAAAGATCTGCCCCACAGAAGCTGCCAAGATCTAATCGGCCAGCGCCTCCTCGCTAACCCCTCGAGGCCTAAACCCCCTGGAACATCAGCAACTATGGATGGCCATCAACAGGAACTGTTCAACCATCTAGTCTATAACTACAGATATCACTACACCACACACTAGTTACATCTATTGCACACCCTCGCCCACCACATCCTCACACCGCCCGCACAGCTCATCCTCCTTGGGCGCAACATAGCGCCAGCACCTGGGGCACTTGGCCTGTGTCGGCGGCAGCACCCAGGCCTTGCACCTGGCCCCATCCAGCTCAAACTCTTCACAATACCTCCATCCGGCAGCTGACACCTCCCCATTGAGCGCCACCTCAGACACGACAAACATGGCCTCCAGCTCCTCCCGATACCTGGCCAGCGCCTCCAGCACCGCACTCCCCGCGGGCACCTGCAGCACCACCCGGCACTGCAGCGACGACCCCAGCACCTTGTCCGCCCGGGCCAGCTCCGACGCGGCCTTGATCGCGGCGTGCGTGCGCATCAGGACCGGCACGGCGCGCGCGAGCTCCGCCTCATCGAGGGTCAGCCGCGCAGCATCGACCAGCGGCGCGCCATACAGCTGCCGCAGCGGGTGGACGGCCGCGCCGTCCTCCGTCATCCACGCGGGCCGGTGCGCCCACGCCTCCTCGACCAGCACGGGCGTGAGCGGCGCCAGCATGCGCAGGAGGCCCAGGAAGACGGGCTCGAGCACGCCGCCGCCGTCGGCGCAGTACAGGCGGTCCTTGAGGGCCTCGAGGTAGAAGGCCGACAGGTCGTTGGTGAGCCAGCGGTTGAGCGCGCTGAAGGCGCGGTTGAACTCGTGCGCGTCGAGGTGGCGCCCGACCTCGGCCATGGCGGCGCGCAGCTGCAGCAGCGCCACCTGGTCGACCGCCGTGAGCGGCGCCGTGCGCGCCGCGGCGTGCATCGAGCCCGTCAGCATCTTGATGGTCGTGCGGTACTTGAGGAGCGCCTGGTGGATGGTCTTGAGGACCGGCTCGCCGAGCACGATGTCGCGCGTGTAGTCGCTGCTGGCCACCCAGAGGCGGAGCGCGTCGGGCCCCAGGGCGTCCTGGATGGGGGCCCCGTTTCCGCCCTTCTTTTTGGGTTTGAGCGGCGGGAGGAGCGATCCGTCCATGACCTCGTCGGCGGAGATGATGTTGCCCAGTGACTTGGACATCTTTTTGCCCTCTTTATCCAGTGTGAAGCCGTGTGTGACGAGGGTTTTGAACGGCGACAGGCCGAGTGCGTTTGCGGTGGAGCTGTTGCTCTGGTCGGCCATGGCGGCCACGCGGGTGAGCAGGCTGGACTGGAACCAGCCGCGGTGCTGGTCCGAGCCTTCGAGATAGATGTCTGCTTGTCTGTCCATCATGGTCCAACTGCTGCCGCTGTCAAACCAGACATCCATGGTATCCCGACCGCGCGTGTATTCCGCTTTGCCGCGGAGCGACGGGGGAACCCAGGCCGGATCGTCCGAAGCATCAGCCCACCACGCATCGGTCCCTCTCTCCCCAATGACCGAGATGATGTGGTCGATCACCTCGTCAGTCATGATGGCATTGCCGTCCGGCTCGTACAAGGCAGGTATCGGCATGCCCCACGCCCGCTGCCGCGAGATGCACCACTCGCTGCGGCCCTTGACGAAGGCCTCGAGCCTGTTCTTTCCGGTCTCGGGCACGAACCGCACCTCGTCCATTGCTGCCAGCGCTTGGCCCTTGATCGAGTCCACGTCGGCAAACCACTGGGCTGTGGCCCTGATGATGATAGGCTGTTTGGTCCGCCAATCGTAGGGGTACTTGTGCCGGTACTCGTGGACGTCCAGGACGTCGTCTCCGAGCAGACCCAACACAGCAGCGCTGCCGCCATCGAGAACAGAGAGGCCCTTGAGGCGGTCGGGCTCATCAGGGTATGCCTCCTCGGTAAACATGCCGTCGTTGTCCACCGGCGCAGAGACCGAAATCCCCAGGGGCAGGCACGCGATATAATCATCGAAGCCGTGTCCCGGGGCACAATGAACAAGACCGCTTCCGGAGCCCTCGGTGACGAAGGACCCATGGATGAACGGCTGCGGACTGGCCAGCTTCCCGCAGAGTATGTTGACGTAGCGCAGCCGAGTGAGCTGGCCTCCCGTGACGGTGCCCATGATCTCCAGCGGCGTCCCCTTTCCAACCAAGACTGCCGCAACGCGCTCCAGGCAGTTCTCGGCCACCAGAAACGCGTCCCCGCCAACCCGAACAATGTGATACGTCAGATCATCATGGACCGCAATAGCCCTATTCGCAGGGAGCGTCCAGGGCGTCGTCGTCCAGACAACTGCAAACAGCTTCCCCGCAAATCCCTCCAAGCCCGGCAAGTGCCCATACCCCCCCACGACAGGGAACCTCACGTACGCGGCCGTCGACAGATGGTTCTCATTGTACTCCAGCTCCGCCTCGGCCAGCGCGGTGCCCGACGACGGCGACCAGTACACAGGCTTGTACTTGCGGTAGACGAGCCCGCGGCGCGCCATCTTCTGGAACAGGCGCAGCTGGCGCAGCTCGTAGGCCTTGTCCATGGTGGTCCAGCGCGCCTCCCAGTCGCTCATGACGGCGTAGCTGCGGAAGCTCTTCATCTGCGCGAGGACCGTCTTGGCCGCGAGCTTGCGCGCCGCCCGGCGGACCGCCCCCGGCGACATGCGCTTGCCCTCGGCGGCGCCCACGGCCTTGAGCTCGATCGGCAGCCCGTGGCAGTCCCATCCTGGTATGTACGACACGCGGCGGCCTGGGTCGTGCGGATGGCACGGGTCAGCGACGGGGTGGGACGCGGGTGGGACGGCAGGGGGGTTGCTATCTGGGGGAACTGCGGCGCACCTTGCTGGACCTTGACGCGCAGGATCATGTCCTTGAGGATCTTGTTGAGCGCGTGCCCGGCATGCAGGCTGCCATTGGCGTACGGGGGCCCGTCGTGGAGGAGGAACTCGTTGTCGGCCGGGCGATTGGCCGCCTGCCATTTGTAGAAGTCATCGGCGCATCGTTGGATGTACTGCTCGCGGGTCTGCGGGAGCGGACGCGGGCTGCAATCGAAACGCGTGAGCAATATTCGGAATTTCGGGTACTGCGGGGGAAAACTCACGGAAACGATGATTTGGGCAGCCTCAGCGTTGATGCCCAGCTCTTCGACATTGTCTCTGACACGGCATTGTAGGAGCAACTTGCAGATGAAAATGTTGCCTGTGCAATTTTGGACGCGCTGCGGCTTCGGGGGCTCGGCTCGGGCCAAATCTGAGGGCCTAAGCCATTGAATTCGCGGCCCGATCCCGAATCGGAGCTCCGACCTTCCCTGCAACGCTCCACTCAATTGCATGCTTGCAACAACCAACACTTGGAAACAAAGTCCCCGGATTAGACCTTCTCAAGCATGCCATGGCGCCGATCCGCCGATACCTCAGAATAACAAAATACTCGGTGCTCGAGTGCCACATCTATCTGGATAACCCCGCATTGGCACAGTCCTGGCTGCTCAATCCACGCGACCCCGTCCTTCCCAAGGTCATCGAGAGCGTGCGCCCCCTGGTATTGCCCAAGCTCCTTGAGGAGAAGGAGCGCGAGCGGACCAAGAAGAAGGGCAAGAAGCGGAGCATCAAAGATGTCGTCGTTGAAGGTGCGCAACACGCACATGCCAAGTGATTCGCCCACTATCACATCACGCTGAGCAACCCCTAGATAACTTCGAGGTGTCCATCTTCCTGACCGAGACCGACATACGGCACTCCCTGCTCCACAAACAGAAGCTGTTCCGCGATAAAGTGCAGACTAAACTCACATCCAACTCGTCCAAACTGACGGGTGCATCAAGCGAGGCACCCATCGATGTGGAGGGCGAGTTTCCACACGGGGGCGCAGCGGCGGATGTGCCGATACTTCGCGAGGACGAGGACGATCAGGACATCAACTTGGCCGACATCCCCATGGTAAATGAAGCAACCACAGACTCGGGCCAGCCCAACCGGAGACCCAAGAGACGACGCGCGGGGATGGCCAGCCCGCGTGGGGACGGGGAGGAAGCCGACCGCCTGGAGGCAGTCCACGCAGACTCGTCGGGCGACGAGCTGTTTGTGGGAGGCGGAGGGAGCGACGACAGCGGCGACGCGGCAGCTGGCCAGCCGCCACCGAAGCGCCGCAGGGAAAAGGCGGCGGCCGTCGGTGACACGGAAGACGGCGACGACAAAAAGAAGATGGCCATGGACATCTCGTACGAGGGCTTCGCCATCTACGGCCGCGTCCTGTGTCTTGTGGTCAAGCGGCGCGGCGGCGGAACCAAGAGCGGCAGCAGTCCATTTGCCCCACCCGGCAGTCGATCTTCCACAGACCGGCCCGGCGGCCAGGCCGTGATGGAGAACTGGATTGCGTCCACCCAGCTGCCGGAGACGGAGGCGGCTGCGGGTGATGCCGATGGCTTGTAAATGGCGACTCTGTTTCCAAAAAGGCAAGGTTATACGTGTTTCGGGTACACCTGCCCGGCACCCCTACTCCGTCACTGAGTATCTACACCTCAACGTCTGGAATTGATACAGGACGCTCTCACTTCTTCGGCTGAAACACCTGGACCGTTTAATTTACGGCTGTCAATCATGTCCCTCGGGCTCACTAGACTGTTGCCGGGACTTCGTCGTCGTGTCAGTAATGTTTGTCACAGATTAGATTCGACGTTCAGGTGTTACCTGTTGATATTCATGAGTCATTAGTCGAGCGGGTACAAGCATAGGTATACTGCTGTCGAAGCTGTTATGGATAAATGTCCATGTAGTGCTAGATGTATATTGAATCTTTATGTATATACAGACTACAATCTTCTGGAAGCCGAGGAATTCGAACATCGTTCTAGGATCTTCCGAGATCGCCTCCACCACTGTTCGGCACTGCAGGCATCCCGACGCCATATCGGCCAGGGATCCCCAGCACCGAAATAGATGACCTCCGATACACTGGGACCTGACGCCCGTTCGGTCAAAAATTGCACATGCAAGATGGTCTCGGTATCCGTATGTCTACCTAGTGCCTTGTCAATTCCAACAACTCATTATCGGCATATCTGCGCAAAATCAAAGTGTGCATGATGCGAGCTGCAAGGGGCACTCTGGAGAGCTGCAAACTGCAGGAGCATGCAGTAGCCGAGCATGTCTCCAGGACAGCCGCAGCGCAAACTGTCGATTCCTCGCCAACGGATGCCGGCTCGACAGCTGGAACCATCCCATGTTCCCTGCGCAGGAAATCATGCACATGTGCAACGTGCCTTTCTTCCACGTCTCTCATACAGGGACTCTCAGGAACGCAGGAATGATCACCGAGGTCTTGTTGATTGCCCTTTCCTTGCTTACCCCGCGTTTTCCTCATGCATCTTCGTGGTCTCGCATGATTCATTTCTTCCAGTGCGCAACACGCGCTGGGGAACACGCTTACCGCCGCCACGTGTCTGCAGTCCATCCTGCCTATACGGATACAACTGTTGCCGCTTCTCTTTTCGGGCCGCTATGCAAGCCTCACTCCGTTATCACGGGGCACCCAATCCCAACCGATTCCCGGATTCTGCGATTCTCTGGAACTAACCAAGACGACTGGGAGCCCTGGTCGCTTGCCCTCACGCTAGCCCCCGACCGTCGCCAATCATCTCCACAAGCGCGTAACTCCAGATCCCCCAAAAGACACGAGCTATTATCTTCCCGTGCGCGGTTCTTTCCCAAATCTTCCCTGCCCGGCATCTTGTGTCGCGGTTGTCGCTCGCCCCATCATTGACCGGGCCTTCGCTCGTTACTGGCGTAAAATTCTGTCAATCGTTTTTTCTTCCCCTTGAACTTTCTAATTCGCTTCACCGCCAAAAGACCACCGACCCCACAATCGACAACCCCTTTTTGGATTCGGAACCGGCCGGATTATCCTCCTCCATCCTGCAACCCCTGTTGGTCGTGGATACCCAACTTGAACAGCGTCAGAGAGCGAGAAGCCCGGAATGGCTTGCTTGTAGCCGCTCGATTGTTCTGCTTTGGAGACACATTGTCCCAGCTTAGTCTGCTTCATGACAGCCGGGCCGATCACAACCAACTGAAGGTCGGAGACGGCAGGACTGGCAAGCAAGCCCAGTTTACAGAATGTTGGCTCTCCAAAGACTTGACTCGCACTGGGCTTGATACTTACACTTCCTCCAGTTAATGTGTTATCTTAATCTATAGTCACTCATTTATAATGGTTTCATTTTTTGGCCTCAAGGTTGGGGGCAAGAAGAAGTGAGTGGCCCCTGACCAGCACGGCATTGGGAGATTCCCGCCAACCGCTGATGTCACAGGAAGTCGGACGACAAGGCAGCTCAAGAAAGGGAGCCGCCCCAGCCCAAGCGGGTAGACCATCGGGTAGACCAGCGGGTAGACCATCGGGTAGACCAGCGGGTAGACCAGCGGGCAGACCAAAACGCTTTCGGCGAGGGCCAGTTCTTCGGGCGGAACGTTCATCAGACAGGTGTTGTCAATGGCAGCATCCGATCCGTATCACGGGCCGGCACCCCCCAGCAACGGGGCGCCACCAGGTCTCCATATGTTCACGACACCCATAACCTCGCCGCCGCGAGCATGTTCAACCTCAGCAATGTTGGCACCGGGCCCGGAGTCAGCCAGACTAGCCTCCTCCTAAAGCCCCACGCCTCCGATATGAACATGCGGACTCGCTTCGGCGCAAATAATGGATCCTCGACGAGCTTAGCCGTCCCGAATTTGAGGCCTCCAGGACCCGGATTTGGATCCCGACCGGGCACGCCAAATGGCAAGGCGAAACCATGGGTGAATCCGCTGGACATTCACTTCATGAGGGCCACACCTGCCGGCCCAGCAACTCCCAAATCTCCGCTGACACAACCCGCGATGCAACTTCCGCAGACGCCAATGACCGAAAATGGAGATGCAGGGTCCGTGTTTGGTGAGGAAGAGGCGGATGATATGGTGGACACCGTCATGACCTCGATAAAAAAAGAAGGGCCAGAGGCGAGAGAAGCGAGGGAGAAGGAGACGGAGCTGGAAAGACAAAAGGAAGCAGCCCGGTTGGACTTGGAAAGACTGGAGAGGCAAAAGTCAACTGAGAGCAAGCAGTCGGTTCGTTCGCCCACGACTCCGCTGCCCGAGACCAAGCCATATCAACTACCCTTGAATAGCCCGAGTCTGCCTGGACCCGTCTTTAAAGGGAACGTTCCCTCGAGACCCGATAGCCGTAACGGCCCGAACGACTCGAACAGCTCGAACAGCCCAATCCGGCCCCGTCCTCTACACCAAGGGCCGCCACCCACTGGCCCTCCTACGCAATCTCTACCCCACCCCCCCCGGCAAGGCCGCCAAGGACCACTTGTTCATCCAAGTGAAGGTCGCAATGCGCGGGGCCCTTGGCCAACCGGACCGGCTATGAGTGGCGGACCCGGGCCGGTATTTCGACCAAACGGTTCTAGCTCTAATAATCCTCGCCCTCATGGCCCTCACCCTAGGTCTCACGCCACTGGCCCTTGGGGTCCTCATTCACAGGCTCCCAATCCGCATGGCCCTTCTCCGAATAACTCCCGGCCCCTTCGGTTGCCTCCCCTCCAGACCTTTGGCCAGCGTGGTCCGGGACCGAACGGACTTCGGTCACCTAACCTCTCTGGTTTTCAGGATCATCGCTCTCAGAGTCCGGCGCCGAAAAGTCCCGCTCTCCGTGGGTATCGTGGAGTTGGTTTTGCGGAGCATCAATACACTGCCAACGATGGCCGTAACACGCCAACGGAAAGACGGGGGATGGGGCCGCTGATATCCACGCTGGCCTCCCCTTCCAGCGTGACTTCCCCTTCAAGATCGGGCTCGGGATTGTCGCTCGACTATGAACCGATCGAGCAATTTGCGCGGCCTGTCATACGAGACGTTGCAGCCAAGCGTGATACTCTGACAATCACCTCAACCCGCCAGACTAGCTTGTCAATGAGGATCGAGGAGTTGGAGAAGACGCTTGTCCGCTCGCAGCAAGCACACCAACCACAAAGGCCGCTTGTACAAGAGGCATGGAGGCGGAGCACAAGCAGCAGCGTCTACAGCGACGACATCAACGACGACGACGATGACGACGACGGGCCAATTCTCTCCATCCAACCAGCATCCAGCCAGCCAGAATCCAGCCAACCAGCGCCCTTATGCATCCCTCCACCACTAGCGTCTGCCCTCGTATCGGCGAACCGGCCACAGAGCCCCTTCCGGGGCCCGCCCAGACGTGGTCAGGGGCCACGCCGGCCTGGCTTGGAAGAGTATGGTATATTGAGCAACCAGGTTGTCTTGGGAGCCCGCGGTCCCACACCAGCACCCTCTTCAAGAAGCGGCAGCACCGATGACTACAGCTCGCACAGCTCGCCGCCGTCCGCGGTCGATACACCCCAGCTCCGCCACCCGAACTGGAAGCGCGAACCGACCCAACCCAGCCCGGTCCCAACCCCGAACCACGAGACCGCCGACCGCCCGCGCCCGAGCCAACGCATCGATACGGGCTTCAAGTTTGACTTTGGCTCGGCCGTAGGCGCACCGCCCACGCCAGACTCGACGACCTGGCCATTATCACCAGCCCGCGACAAGAACACGATTAGTGCTTCCCCCCCTATCCCGGAACAGTCTCCGGCACGAGCCAAACCCGCCGATGCCTCCCAGGGCAAATTCACGCGCGCCCATGTCCCGCCGCCGCTAAACCTCAAGTTCAACTTCTCCCCCGACGCACCGTCGCGCGACCTCGCGATGGGTATTGATAGCAGCAACGAGGCCGGGATGTGGACCCCCCCACTGCGACCGCCAGCGCCGCCAGGTGATGATGGGCGGCCATCGACATCGTCCGGGCACAACGGAAATAGGAGCAGCGGGCTGGTGCCGTCGCCGCGGCTCATCGCGCAGTTCCCCAGGTCCAATACCGGGGATGAGAGCGACAATCGCGGGTCGTGGATGGGGATCGGCATGGCGCGGGGGCCGAGTATCCGCGAACTGCGCAAGCCCAGCCCCAGCGGCGCGGCGGGGAGGCGGGGGATGGTGGATTCTTTTGGGACGGGGTTTATCTAAGCTGGGCTCGGGAGATGGGAGCATATTCTTGTTGTTGTTCTTGGATACTCTTCTCCATACATACACCGTTAGGTTTTGGTTTATTGGGTAACCGGCCGATGCGGGCATTTTCTCTTGCTATACCTACCCACCAACAAGATTCCGGCCCTCGTAGTAGAATTCACGTCCAAGACCAAGACCAAGATGAAGAAGAACTGACCGAATCGATTCCATGCTCCCATCGCTAAATCCCAGATAGATGCATCAGACACCCGCTTGCCCATCCCGTACATACATACATATATACCATGTCTGTATCCCTTGCGCCACACCACCTATTCACCCCAAAAACCCCTTCACCGCGCCCCCGACATTCCCCACATCCAGCAAGAACGTGTCATGCCCAAACAGACTCTCGTCCTCGCCTAGCTCTAGGTGTTCCACGTCCCCATTCCCCGCCAACCGCAGTGCCTCGGCCACCTCGCGCTGCTGCCAGGCGGGGAACAGAATGTCGCTGGCCACGCCCATGACCAGCACAGGGTGGTTGCGCAGCGGCGCCAGGCCCGCGACGAGATCGCGCGGTGGTGGGCCCGCTCCTCCTCCTCCTCCTCCTCCTCCTCCTTCCCCTCCCTGTTGGATGGGGGTGTCGGTGTCTTGTTGTTCTTGTTCGATGTAGGGTTTGTCCGGGAGGGTGAGGGAGCATGTGTCGGCCGCAACTTCGTTCGTGGCAGGGGAGGAGGGGTGTGAGGCGTGGCGGGCGATGGTGGCGAGCTGGTTGGCGCGGCCGAGGTCGAAGAGGTCCATGGCCTTGCTGACGTAGATGAGGCTGTTGGGGTCGTAGGTGAGGCAGAACTTCTCGCCCGCGTGGTCGAGGTAGGTCTCGATGAGGAAGTCGGGGCACAGGGCCGGGGGTTTGCTGGCGTCGGCGCGGCGCCGCCCGAAGCGCTGCTCCCACTCGGGGCCGGAGCGGTACGTGATGGTGGCGATCTCGCGCGCGAGCTTCATGCCGACGTGGGGGGGGACCCGGCCGTAGTAGAAGCCGCGGTTCCAGTTGGGGTCGTTGAGGATGGCCTTGCGCTGGACGTAGCGCATGGCGATGCTGTAGGGGTGGCTGCGGGCGCAGGCGCTGATGGAGACGATGCGGCCGACGCGCGACGGGAATTCGACGCCCGCGGCGAGCGACTGCATGCCGCCCATGCTGGAGCCGACGCTGGCGTGGAGCTTGTCGACGCCGAGGTGGTCGAGTAGGCGGAACTGGGCGCGCACCATGTCCTGGATGGTGAGGATGGGGAAGCGCGTTGCGTACCGCTTGCCGTCGGACGGGTCGATGCTGCTGGGCCCGGTTGAGCCATAGCACCCGCCGATGATGTTGGTGCAGATGACGTGGTACTTGTCCGTGTCGAGCGCTAGGCCAGGCCCGATGAAGCGCTCCCACCAGCCCGGCTGCGGGTTCGCTGGGGTAGAATGTGCGTGCGACGAGGCCGAAAGGCCGGTGTGGAGCAGGATCACATTGGAGCGGCTCTCGTTCATGCGGCCCCATGTCTCGTAGGCAATGTCGAACTCGTGGAGTTGGCCGCCATGATCAAGCGCGAGCGGCTTGCGGCAGTGGTATATCTGGGTCGCGCCGACGGTGTAGGAGGGTTCGGGGCCGCTCTCGTCGGAGCGGGTTGAAGCGGCTTGTTGCTCGAGGGTCGCGGAGCGGTTCTCGAGGGCATCGACGCAGGGGAATTTCATGGCTGGGTTCGTGGGCGCGCTACGGCGTCGTGGTGTTGATCTTGCGGTCGTAGTTGTGACCATTGTGGCTGCCGTGGCCGAGGCCATGATCCCGGGAGCAGCTGCAGCCGGTGTCGATAGGCGGATGCTCGATGGTGCCGCATTGCTGCAGACAGACCTTGCATTGTGACCAGGAACTGCCGCGATACGCGCGATCGCTGTCGACGCGTGCCGCAGCCGTGCTGTTACCTGGGCTGACGACTTCATCTTGGTTTCTGTCGTTTGATGCTCGCGGAGGAAGAGGCCAGCATCGGCACGGTCAGCCAACAATTAATAATCCTGTCATCTGGATGGAAGACATAGAAGAAAGCCATTGCGGAGAAGGAATTGTGGAGGCCGGGCAGCCGTTGCCGGCGCCGTGGTGGTGCCCTCCCGTTGCAGTTTCCGCTGACGAACTCCGAATCTGCCGTTAGTATAGTATTTCGTCATTTCACGTGTTCTCTTGGCATCAAAGATAAGATGATAAGAAGAGCGGGGTGCAAGACCCTGGTCCCTGGTCCCTGGTCCCTGCTCTTGGCAAGGAGCGGGGTGATGTCAACTCAGCTTGTCACCGTTCCAGATGACGTCGATCCATCCATGTCCAATCCTCACTCCGTTTTATTAGTTACTTGTTGAAGACACTCAACTTCTCTGGCACCGTGTTTTCGCCTTTTGGGCAGCTAAGCGCCGAGCCATTGATGCATACAACTCTGCTCTGCAAAACAATAAAATCCCCTGCCACGCAATCTGCCGTTGCCCAAGCTGAATTGATGAGCGTGCAACCCAGCGTCGCAAACTATATCACCGGCTATATTTGGCTATCGACACAGACTGTTCTTCAATATCTTGTAACACCCCTCAGAGCAATGTCTGGGGACCATGATGCATCGGCCGCGGGCCCTCAGACCGATGAGACCACCGGTGCCAGCGCTACACGCCCTGCGCATGAGCCCACCATCGCCGACGTCCTTGTCATCAAAACCATGCTGAACAGGTCGCTACGCCTACCGCCTGAGATCATCGACACCGTCGTCGATCTTGCCGAGTACTGGCCACACTCCAGCACCGAAGTGCTCTTCAATGACGGTTCCGTGGTCGCCCGCGGCAACAACATCCATACGCAAGGCACTGGGCAAGAAAACGGCTTCATGGTGAGCTGAGCCAACTTCATTTATTCCCCTGGTTCATCTTTACGGAGGATGCTAATATGACGGGCTATCCACCCTGCCATAGATCCGCACCCCCCCGCTTGGTCTGCGGACATGGCGGCGCTCCCTCCGCAAGCCTAACCAACCCGTCGACACCACGCCACCGAAGCCACAACCCCCTGGCGAAGAGTTTTCAACCGACGACTTCCAAAATCTCACCGCAGCGCCGCCACCCATGCTCGCCCACCCGTGTCGCCGTATCGTCTTTACCATCAAAAGCCATGACCAGGGCTGGGGCGGTGATTTTGCCAACCAGGGCACATATAACGGCTCGTGGACATGGTTTGAAGCTGGATTAGAGCGGTGGTGTACGCGTAGCCCGACAGGAACCGACGTGGTGGAACAGCAGGCACCACAGGCACAGCAACCGTCGTTGACGCTCGACGACATCTGCACCGTCTTGCCTCCAGTGGAATGGGACCCGGAAACGGAAGAGCACGACTTCAAACACCCACTGTGTGCGGCCGATAACCTCAAGGTCCAATCCAACGTAACCGCCGAGAGAGAGTGGAAAACACACCGTGTCGTGTGGAGCTACACTGACGACATTGACCCAGAGCGCGACGTCGAGGCCGCCGTTAAGCTCGAGGAACAGGGCCGCGGCAAGGCCACGGGGGATGGCAAGTTCGTGCGCGACCTCAAGCTGGGCGATGTAGTGACGCTGTGGGCGATGGCGAGGTTTGGTGGCTGGGTCAACAAAGTCGAGTCAGCCAAGATCGATGTCTATTATGCGGTCTAGCGGGCGGGCAATTTTACGGCGTTGGGGCTGCGAGCCAGAGCCATACATGATATCTTTCACTCAATCCAAGACAGATCGTCTCCGCCACCACTCAGAGAGTATGAGATGTGCAGAGGCCACATGCGGGCATCAAGCCTGCAAAATCGGCCATGCTGTAAATAGGTCTCGCCAATGGCTAGGTACAGTATGACAGGACCATGCATGGGGTACAGTACGAAAAGCCCGTCTTATAAAAACAACAAAAAGCTCACCGGCTAGCCCCCCTCGCGGTCGAGGGGAGGTAGCCGGCTACGAAAACCCTTGGTTTTACTTCGCTGCGTGGGAATCGAACTGGGTCGGTTGGCGGATGCTGCGATGCCCGGCGTCCCGGGCAGAGCAAGTGGCGCCCCCCCCAACTAGGCCAAACGGCCATTTTCGTCTGGGGGGGGCTGGTGAAAGTATGAGCGAGAGAGAGGGTATTTGAGGAAGGGGGCACTGTGTGGCGTGGTGGTTGAGATGGGATGAGAGGCTAGGTATTACTCAAGAGTCAAGACAGCTTCGGCTCTCTGGGGCCGACACAGAACATTGCCCAAAGACCTCTCTGCATGATACCCCCCCGCCCCCAAACCCCTTCTCGATGACAGCAGACACAAAGGACTTGCGTTGCCCGAGGGCCAATGGCTCGACCCCTGTCCTAGTTTCCTGTCATCGACCGACAGACTGGATCCTTGACCGCCGCGATAAGGAGTGTTCGGCCGATGCATGGAAAACACTTGCATTGTATGTACATGTATATGTACATGTACATGCCAACCGACAGGTCTGTAACCATACAAAGGAGGGAGGGGCCTCCGTCTTGCTGTCTTTTTCCGCTTCATGTGCTTTCCCTCCCCTCCTGAGGCCTCCTTTCTCATCTCGTCGATTCGTCCTCTGTCGTGGTCAACTCGTCTCGCATTTTCATCACCCAAGAAGGAGAGGTTGCCCGGAACGCCACACTCAAGCAAATCACCAAACAGCCGGTGGGAAATTAGATAGATGGAAACCTAAACTTTGTTTTTCCCATCTTCATTTTCTTTTTTCTCATATGGGCGGGGGTATGGACACCTATGCATGCCTTGCCGTTCCCGTTTTCGTGCTCCCCAAGTTCATCCTCATCGAAAGAGACCCATCCATGGTATCCCGTCTATAAACCCATGATGCACAAAAAACATATGAGACAAGGGAAGAGGAAAAGATAAAATACGTAATCCTCCTCCCACACACCGGCAGCGCGAACTACGCACGGCAAGCATGTCATCCGACCGATCGATCGAACAGGGATTTGCTGTCTGCTCAGCTCTTTCATCTTAGAGCTGATGAGAAAAGTTCTGATTCGGAAACGCCGTGTCCGTCCATGTCCGTCCGTGTCCGCCTCCACGCCCGCATCGCTGATAACCCAAACACATGCACTTCGCTTAGGGATCGTTCCGTGATAACCTCCCCCCCTTCTTTGGCCTCGCTGGCTAATGCAGACGACCATAACAAATCATACACCCTCAAACTCCAGACGGGGCCGCGCGTTGCTAGCCGTAGATGCGCACCATGCCGTAGCGGCTAAAAGGATCTAGACTGCGGGATCCTGAACGACGCTGTCCAATATAGAGCCTTATCATCGGTCTGGCGAGAAGCCGTACCGTTGACAAGTATCCAAGAAAGCCATGCCTTCCTGTGACAGGCCTCGAGGGTCTCTCCGAGGCCGAGTCCGGCCACAGCCTTGTACAAGCCGGCACCAACCCCACCAATGTGAGGGATGATGGACCCGCTCAGCCGCCTTTACGGTCAGTCTCGTTCTTTGGCAGTTGTTCGCCCTGTCCAGCACCTTTGGATGGGTGCTTCATGTCCGACACGGCCTTCTTGCGCTGCTTTGACTTTTGCCAGCTGCCCGTACTCTCTGTCTGGCTTTTCGCAGCGCGGACATGCCCATTCTCTCGCGCGAAGCCGTTGATCCTCTGATCTTGGGCGGGGGACCGCGTGGTGGTGTCGTTGTGCCTTCTTGGTGACTTGACCGTCGGTGACTTGGCTGTCGGCGACTTGACGGTTGGTGATTTGACGGTCGGTAATTTGACCATCGGCGACCTTAGTCCTGGCTTCGAGAATTCGGACCGAGATTCCCTCATTGGATGGTGACTAGGCGATTTCGCACCGCTCAACGGTTCAAATTTCCGCGCCGCCGTCGGCGACGGGGTACGATGCTCATAGACTGGGGAGAGGTGCGGCAACTCTTGGTGAACCGCATAGTCTCCGGTGGCCAAGTCCAGAGGCGCCAGCTGCTGACGGGTATGGATCCGTGAGAAGCCGCCGAACCCGTTGGGGTCGCCAGCTGCTGCTGGGTATGGAAGCTGAAATCCCGTGCCCATCGCCATCCGTTGCTGGAATGATGCTGCATCCACCAGATTCTGCATCCCTGAGGGAGACCGGTTTGTTGATGACCCATTCGCGATGACTGGCCGATCCGGTGCGGACGGCACGGCGGACTCCACACCGGATAGGTGGTGAGGCAAGTGCTCCGGCCAGGAGCTGCTGGGGCTCCAACCCTGGTGGATATACAGGCCGTTGTCATGGCTGATGCCGTTTGGTGCGACGGGCTCCACAGCAGGTGCACGACTAGACCCTGGAGTTGTTGATGTCGTTTTGGGCACTGTCCCATTGACCACAAGGGGCTTCGATGACAGTGTCCCGTTGGTCTGAGCAAAAGGCGTCGAAAGAAGCGGGGGGGGATTCATCCCAACAGATAAAGCCCTGGCATGCCCATGGGGTGATGGAGACCGCGACGTCCGCTTCATCCGTCGATCGAGCACAGACTGGGGCAGTTGATCGGTTGACAACCGGCGGCGTCTCTCGTGGCGGCTCTGGCTCGCGTCGCCGGCGAAGCCATTCGTCTGTTGCGTTGAACTCGAGTGATCGTTCACGTAGTATCCGATGTAACGCGGAGTATCATCCTCAGGCGGTGATTCCGACAGGATCTTTGCTGCTGTGACATTTGACTCCGTATTACCTGCCTCATCTGGCACAAAAGCAGGCGTTGATACGCCGTTGGTCTGCCTCGGCTGGAAAACAGCGACTCCATTCTGGGATGGACTGGATGTTGAGTACCCTTGTATCTGCTGCTGGACGGCCATTGTAGTTCTCGATGCGGGCTGGGATTGCGATCTTGGGGCACCGCTGCCAGGTGAGATGGCCGGGTCGCTCGCAGCCGTATTCCGATGAAGGCTCCGCCGGAATTCAGCTTGCCCGTTGGCTGCCGCGGCCGCCGTGGCGGGAGACGAGGGATAGGTAGTAAACCCTGGATGAAAGTACGGGCTGTGCTGCATCGGGAAACCAAATCCGTACATCAGCTCCGGTCGGATAGGGGCTGTCAGAGGTGGGTTGTCGAACGAGTTGGTGCGGGATCTGTCCGTTGCCGACACCGTCTGCAGCCGCTGCGCATGAGCGAGTGCCTGTTGCTGGTTGATCTGCGTGTACAGCTGGAACCGCATCGTCTCCTGGGCGGCTAGCGCATTGATCGACGACGCAAGAAGCTCTTGGGACACGCTGAGTTGAGGGTTCTGCGCCTGGTACCAGAGGAGATCCTGAGGGCTCATAGTGTTGGGCATCCCTGCCTGCGCGAAAGCCGGGCTTGTTTCGTACGCAACAGCCGTCGATGCGCGGCGACTTGCATTCGCATTCCGGTTGAACTGGCGGTTTCCACGGAACGAGCCACGGCCGCCACGGCCGCCTTGCTGGTGCGAAGAACTTGAGCTCCTCAGAAGCACCGCCGGTCTCGGCGCTGGCGTCGGTTTTTGCCATATCCTCTCCTCCTCCTTCGGGAACACGTACTCGTCGCAGCATTCCTCCAACTTGCCCTCGGCCAACAGCTCAAAGGCTCTCCTTAGCTCCATGTGAAGTCCCCGAAACGAGGTATCATCAGCCGTGTTCCCGAGATTGCGGATTGTATTAAACGGCTCTTCGATGCAAAACGCGTTATTCGAACCAATGTGCCATTTCTTCTCCGTCTTTGTTAGCACCCGCCCCAGTCGTATTGACAAGACAGACTTGTCATAGTCAAACTCGTGAGCATAGAACCGGAAGAAGTGGAAGAGGAGGGATGCCAAGCTCTCCTTGTTCTTTGCGCCGAAGCCACGCAGCTTCGAAATGTCGTCGGCAAAATCACTGCGTGTTCCGTCCTTCTTGAGCAGCTTCAAATTGTGCCGTGTGTGAAGGGCGGGCAGCACTGGAGGGTCGCGCAGCTGTAGAAATGCAATGACCATGCAGATCCAGGTGTAGGAGCTTAGGGTTCCACCGAAGGCTGTGTGATGACTGTGAGGACTCGTGCTGTCACGGCGGAGTGGCTGGAGCGACTAACCTGCATCATTGATAATCCGTCTCCGCGTCCAGTACTTGATGATCATGGCCAGAGGGCGCACCCGGTCATCGATACTGACATATGTCCGCATCATCCGCGTGTTTTCCAACGCAAGCGTGTTGTTGACATTCATGTCGCCGGCAAGATTCAGCTCTGGGTCCCATATCTTGACAATGGGCACCTTTGCGGACGAAACACAGACGATTTTTTCCATGCCATCTATAATCTGTTAGCCATTCATCTTGTAGATAGGGGTGCGGGGCTCCAAACGTCTGTCAAGGAGTTCGGCAATCAGGCAAACGCTCTCCAGCTCTCGCCAGGGAGTAGTAATGCAAATGTCGACTGCGGCATGTCAGCACAACGCTTCTAACGAGGGGTGCGTCATGGGGAAGCTCACCATCAGAATCATCCGAGCAGAGCATGTTGCCGGAGGAGCCGAACAGGTGTACTTGTATGTCGTGCCCTGGCCATTCTTCGTTGAACAACCTCTCCGACTTGTTGACCAGCGCCCGCCGTTTCATCTCGATCGCATCAGTCGGTATTAAATTGTCGAACAGCTTCCGCATGTCAATTTCGAGCGTCCTCTCGTCCTCCTCGGATAACCTGCTCTTGATTTTGCTCGGGTCCACTTGTTCAAGCCTGTCTGTTCCGAGGCTGTAGGGCATTCGGCGGCGCGAATGGGGGATCGCGGTCTCGAAGCGGCAACCTCCAAGCCGGGGCGGAAGCGGGCGGAGAGAAGGCACATTGCCATTGGTCTCAGAGTACGCGGAGCGGGGGGAATGGTCCTGAGTGGCGTTCGGTGAGGGTTCTCGTGACTCGAACGAGAATGTTCGGGGGTGGTGATGGGGGGTCGTCGGTACTGAGCTTGATTGAGCTGTGGGGAAGTGTGCATTGTAGCTCGAAGGCGGTAGCCGCGTGGGCGCCTCGCGGGCGGTCGGCTGCCCAGAAGGCTTGCTGGCCGACATTGTGGTTGACGGTTCCTTCCCCGATTTTATAAGCGCGCGTTCGGCGGTTTCAGAGGGCCTTGCCGCTCTATTCCCATGGCAGCTCTGTGCGCCGGGCTTTGTGTGGGCGTTGTCCTGGTTCGACACCTTGGAAGATGACCTCGACCGCGGGGCGAATGTTGTCTGCGGTGAGGAGAGCACAGGAGGGAGAGGAGGTGTTTGCAATCCACCTCCGTTGCCCCGACCGGCGGACACGAGCAGCTTGTTGTACTGGAGGAGCTTGTCCTGATAGAGCCGTTGTTGCGGAAACAAGACCGAGAGCAGGTCCAGTTGAGGCGTGAGGTAGGTCGGCGAGGATTCGGCCGGTGAGGTCGCTGTTGCCCTGGGAGTTGTAGAGCCGGAAGTATCGCTCGGCCAAGGACGTGGCTGGTAATGATGCTTGGATTCAGCCGTTGCGGGCTGGCCGTCCATGAAGTTGGGCGCCTGCAAGGTACCCGCCAAATGTTTTCCTAGGCCTGTTTGCAAAATCCGTGAGGTGAGGGACAGTGACGTAGCCTACTGGCAGAGACACAGAACCTAGTGGGCGGACTGTGTCGCAGTGGACACCTGGTGCACTTTAGGTGGTGCGGCTCTGAATCGTCTCTTCAACAAAATATGACCCGTTTACCGTGATCGGCACTCCTTATGCAAACTTTTTAGGTTTCGACCCGGAGTCGTGGAATTCGAAGTTCGATCTGGTATTGAGGCTCGTTCGTTGTGGATCCTGGTGAAGTCGCACTCAAAAGACGGACGGATGCAACAGAGTCTCTGCGACAGCCTGGGGAATCGACGTCTCGGTGAGGGAACCGCGGCGAGTCTTGTGGCGATGGCCCAGCGATGGGTTTCTTCCAATGCAGGCCTATCAGGTGGCTTCCACGACCCGATTGATCCGTTTTCGAGTCAATGTCGCTCCGCAGACCCCTGTCGAACCTGGGCGGTCAGGTCGGTGAGCTTCTCGGCGTCGACACCCTGACAAGGCAATCGATGGGGGTCGGTTGGTTGGTGGGGGCTGGGAGGTGCTGGAAGTCAATTTTGGGCGCTATGCCGGGTCCAGGAAACCTGCGGGCGAACCGAAAAGTGCTCAGGAGGCGATCGTGATTCGAGACGCGCGATCAGGCACGACCAATGCCGCAGGAGGCTGTTGGCGTGGAAAGAGGGCGCAAGCGGGGACTACCAGCGCACGCGGGACATTCGGAATAGTCGTCGCGGGGAGGGGAGAAGCAATACAGGGAAAACAATCCGGGCGTAATAGTGCTGGAGCGGAATCGACTCGAACGCGTGTAGGAGAGTCTCGTATCGAGCAGATTGCGGGCGTTCCTGGCGGGGATGGGAGTGAGGTGAGGTCGAGTCCCAGCAAGGGAAGATGGTTGAGACAGCCTTAGGTAGGGCCGCTGGCAAGGAAAAGCAGAAGGTGAAGGAGTTTGGGCGGCGCTAAGGTTAAGGTTGTCAGTCAGTCACTCAAGATGACAGCCGGCCGAGTCCATTGAAATGCGGCCCTTGCGGTTGACACTGCGTTCAAAGGCGGGAAACGCTTTGCGAGCAGGCGCCACCCGACTGACCGCTGACCAGGGCCAAGGCTAACAAAAAGGATATTACTCCAGGGCAGCTCCACCATCACACTGCCGCCCCCACAATGAACAGGCCGGGCCAGTCAGACAACAGGCCTGAGCGCAGACACCCTCCGCCATGCCGAGCACAAACCACCCAGCACTGCAGCAAGGTGGCCGGTGATCCGCTGAGCAGGTTCCAGCGGGGTCAAGGCTGCCAAACGCTCACACAAAACAATCCCCGAAATGGGGATTGAATTCCTCAGCCCAGAGGCCTTGACAAACTTGCAAGCAATCCTGTATTAAAGATCGAGGTATAATACTTGGGTACATGTACATGCCCAGGCCATCCCTTGCACAGGTGGCCCCTTGCTTTGTTCTTCAGTGTACCCCCCTCTTGGGGGCCAAGTTGAACTTCTTTGGTCCTTCGATCCCGCTTTCCAATGTTGATGGCACTTATCCGTGGCCAAAGAAAGATTACAGCTCACGCTTTCCTAGTCCTAGTCACGGCTGTGGTGTGAGGCAGGGCCGCCTTGTCCCCTCCTGCAATTGATTGTGCCGCGCAAGTCAGAGGGGTGAGGCAACCACTGGGCATGAACATTGTCCCTCCACATCAATTTGAATCCTGCTCCTTCCACACTAGATTCTCGTTTGTTGGGCTGCGCCATTGGGTGCCTCGCCAATGTTTTTTGATCTTACCAACAAGTCCCAGAGACCAACAAGCTGGTTGCGATACCAATTTCCGTCCCAGCTGTCCGGTTGCACAGTATAAATACATAACACTGCAGATTTGTTCACGATTTAGCTCATCTGTTACTCTGTAGTTCCTTGTCTTTCTTTCAAGTCTTAGTTCCACGTCTTAACGACCACATCAGCGGTTCCAGCAGCACAGATCTCGTGACCACATCGCCTGAGCCGCAGCATAACACGAGGCGGGAGGCCAGTCGTTAGTCATCGGCGAGGGCAATGCAGATTACTGTTCGCAAGTAAGTCCTTAGCAAAGCCAAATACCAATATATACTGAATCCCTCCCTGGCATTGGGGCCTGCTCGAGGTTGAACATGGCGATTCGTGATCGAGTGCCGGCTTGATAGATGCCGAGCGGCGAATAGGCGCTTCCCTTTCAAGGAACCCGGTTCGTCAATGTAAGCCCCACAGTCTGCAACGACCCCACGAAGCCAGCAGGCTGTTTTTCCGTGTCTGAGATCTCCCTTTCCCGTGTTGCCGGCGCAGTCATGCCGCTTGCACGGCCCACACCCCGCAATCAGCGCCGGGAAGCCATTGCTCCCCAATTACATACCTCTAGCTTCCCACCACTTTGTTCCTGGCGCTGCAGGCCGCAGCTCGACGCGATTCCGGCCAATCAACCAAGGTGCGCGGGTATGCACCCATGTGCTCACATTCCACAGGCAGGGCCTTTTAGAGGTAGTGTAGTGCTGTGACTCGGCACACGCACGTCTCCCACGGCCATTTGTCCCGGACCAGCGCAAAGTGGGCGATGTCTGTCCTCGTCTCGCAGAGATTGACTGCACCACCGACATAACGGCGCCTGCATGGCCGAACTGTCGGGCAACGGGCTGCGTCTGCTCCGAATCGAGGTTGCGACGTCACGTCCACTCGCAGGATCCAAGCCAGCGCCAAAGGACGCCGAAACAAAAAAAAACCAAAAAAGACTCCCATCGCGCGAGGAGCTTTCCAGAAGCTGTCATCCGAACTCCTGTCTCGGTCGTGCAGCTTGGACCTGGCCCCAGATTGGGTTGCACGCTGCAGGTGCTTCACGGCAGCTGATGGGCCCTGTCTCTAGATTGAGAAGCTGCTGGTTTCCAGGGGAAAAGGGTGATGCAGCGCCGAATCTCAACGGTACATGCGTCGCCATCCTCGCCCTCTCCCCTGGGCCCCCCTCCATATCCGACTTTCCGACAAAGCTACCTATACATACGAACCCAACTCCAAGGACAGACCCAAACAGAACAAACAGCACCCCGCCAGGCCAAGGCGCCGCGACCCTTCCCCGCAATCTAACCATCCAATCAGCGAAATGCATTCTCATCAATCAACCAGCCCCTGGGTGGCCCGAGACCCACGTGGCGTAATGTACATACATATGTACATGTTGTGGAGCAGCGCTGCCGTGTGTTCGGGGGGGGGGTCTGTGGAGCAGGGGTCGTCCCGCCCGGGATCCGAGGCCGTTGGTTGTGTCGGGACGACAACGATCGCGGCCGGCCTGTGGTACTTATCTCGGGGCAACGTCGTCTCGTTGCATCGCAAATCGTGCTTGGTGACTGCGGCTCTCGGCTACCCATCCATCATGTTTTCAAGCTGAGTGCGTCAGGGTTTTTTACCCCCCCCCCCCCCAAAAAATGCATTGCTGCTGCTGGTACCTAGGGGTCAGGTGGGGTAGATCTGGTGGGCGTTGGATATGTTGTGGCGGGAGTGTCGGCGTGGTGTTTGGTGCTGGTTGTTTTTGGGCTGTGTTTGACTCGGGCGGTAGTGGGAAGACGGGCAGGTGCTTGGATTGCTACGTTCGGGCATCACGTTCAGCAGTCGGGCATCAAGACTGTGGTGGTCCCCCTTTATCCTATGCGCGTGGGGATGGTTCGGGGGCAAATAAAAACATGCCGGACACAAGCTGTGGATGTGTGATGGAACCTGGCGGTCCCTGATCAGTGCATATTTCGGGCAAGCAACCTCTTTCCCTGGCACTCCGCTGACCCGTCTTACACTGCCGGCCCTAATGTAAACTAGCTCCTTCTGGTGACCGAGCCCCTTTCTGAAGTCTTCCCTAGCCTGTACACTTAAGGCTCTTCCACCGCGGCATCTCATCACCGACGCGCAGCTCGAGGGTGTCGTGGTTGAGGTCGAGACCGAGACGGGGATATTCCGCGCGCGGTGTCGCCATCCATGCCACCGGCCTGCCAAGTTGATGCCAGGCTAATGACTGATGGCGAGGGTAGGGTCATGCTTCAGGTGGTTTGGTATTCGCTGCGGCGGTACGTAGCCTGGTGTGTTTGTGTTGTTGGACAGGGCAGCACGCTACGGAAGGAAACTTGCAGTTCATGGCACCAAAATGTTTGTATTTGGAGGCAAAGGTTTCTGGAAATCCAAACGGAATCTTGATGGCCACATAAGTACACATTGCCAAGAATATATCTACATCGAATAGCCAAGATACAACCCTGACGCAAACAGAACCAAAAGCAGGCGACTGGCCGACGGAACTGGCGTTTAGCACTTGGGGGGGATGGCGGCGGTGGAGGTGGCCTTCTTGGCGAGGGCGACCTCGGCGTCGCGGCGGCGGACGAGGCCGGGCAGGACCTTGCCGTTGCCGTAGACCCACTTGGGGAACTCGTTGGCGATGACCGTGTTGGGGTTCTCGCCCGCGTTGAGGCGCTTCATCATCTGGGAGCCCTGGGCGGCGCCGCAGCCGAGGTTGAAGGTGAAGCTGACGACGGCGCCGTACTGGTTGGCGTTGAGCTTGGCATTGCTGTTGGCCATGGACGTGACGCACTTTTCGTAATTCTGGGAACTGTGAGCATCCGGATCGACGGACAGGAGCCAAGGTGGCGTGGTGTACCTTGATGTCGTCGGCGAGCAGCTTCTTGCCGTCGGCCTGGGAAAGCGGGATCTTGTACTTGACCTCGGCGCACTTGGCCTGGGTGCAGAGATGGCCGTAGCCAACCGTGGGGTGGCCAGTGGCATCAATGTCTGGGCCCCCGGCAGGTTAGCCAGCACCCCCGTGGTATCCGATCCGGGGCTGAAAAAGATGGACTTACAGACGCTGGCGCGGAAGCCCTCAAACTCGGCAATCAGGTCGACGGTGGCCTGGTTGACAGCGGGGGCTGCGCAGGTCTTGACACCGCACTTTTCGGTCACGTAACCAGCGACGCCCGTCTTGACATACCTGTCGGCGACGAAGCAGCCATCCTGGGTCTTGTCCCAGATGTTGTTGCCGTCCACAGAGGTGCCGGCCTGCTGGCAGCTGATCTTGACGTCCTGGCCCTTGGTGTAGGTCTTCTTGACGGCATAACTGGTGCCCGGCCCGGAACGGCAGTTGACAGTGTCGCCTGTGATAAGGTAGGCGTCGACGAAGAGAGGCGCCAGAGCGGCGATAATGGTGAACTTCATGGTGAAGGTGCGGAGGAAGAGACGCGGAGTCAAAGATCAAGCAGTGTGTTTGACGGTGGAGGTGTAGGAAGGAGTGAGGATGAGAAGAGGGCTGGTGATGTCGAGTCGGATGCTTCTTAACTAGCGCTCTGCTCTAGTCCTTTATATAATATAAAACAAGGAAGCCCCACCCCCCCGGCGATCGTTCCCAGTTTCCACGCTAGAATTCAAAGTCACCTGCCTCGTTGAGACAGGATGTGACGTACATTGCCGGCTTGCTTGATCTCCTAGCGGCGTTGTAAGACGGGATGCTGGACGCCGTCGTTCTTGGCGGCTGTTCATGATGTTCGGCCCGCTTGCAGCTCGAGAACTACTCTTATCTGTCATAAACGTGGGGTGGGAAATGAGCACTTGCTCGAGAGCGCGTGGGAGTTCGTCCCATGTGGAGACCCGGCGCAGCAGACAAGGGCCTTGGCCACGGAGGGTGTAGGTGGGTGACAGTCAGACGGACACACCCTTGAGGCTGGCCCCGGGCTGGCCCCGGCCCGCACCGATCGCGCCATGCTTGATGAACTTGCAGGCGAGAATGTGGTGTTTGACATTTGGGTCGCATCCAATCCCGCTGTATGCGGGGCGCTCCCGTGCCTCGGCAGTTTCTCCCCCTTGTTGACATGGGATTTAATTGGTGTTTCATGCAAGCCGCGATTCCTGTTGAGGCCTTGGTGCCAAAGGAGGTGAGGAGTGAGGGTTCTAGAAGCAGTTGCGGGGCCGAAGATCGCTGCACGTTGCAGGGGAGAAGGCTCCACTTGGCGCTTCCTAACCACAATCGGAAGGAAAGCGCACCTCGCACCACGACACCCCACAAAGCACCTTATCCTTGGGTTTCTGCAGGTCGGCCCAACTGAGCTGACTGTCATGGGGATCTCAAAATGCCGCTGAACGTACGGTGGCATTTGTATTCTATATACATCGAAAGCTAATGGAAAGATGGAAAGTACATACATGTAGGTGAACGGGGGATTCGGGTGCTCTCCATTCTGCGCAACCCCTGGCAGCCGTCGGCAGGGCGGGCCTGGCTGTCAGTCGACAAACCCGCGAACCGGATGTCATACTGGCCCGGCGTATCGAAGTCGAGAAAACGACCCTGGGGCGCGCCTGCCATTCCTGGCTGCAACTCTGCCTTAACCGACACGGTTGAGATCTGGTATGGGGGGGATTGATTATAAAGGACATCCGTCGGTCGGTCGTTGTTTCAGGAAAAGACCATTCCCATCGACATCACTCCTCCATTTGACATTCACCCGGCCTTCCTCTCCAATAACCACCGATTCTCGCTCATCTCCTCAGTCTAGTCCTTGACTTCCCGACCCTCATTTCCAGCATAATACTTACCATGAAGTTCGCTGTATTCGCCGCTTTCTTCCAGGCCGTCGCCTTCTCCGGCGTCGAGGCCTACCCCGTCACGGGCAACGGCGTCAACTGCCGCACCGGCCCCGGCACCAGCTTCGCGGTCACGAAGGTCTACGCCAAGGGCACGGACGTCCAGATCACCTGCCAGACCGAGGGCACGTCGGTCAACGGCAACTCCATCTGGGACAAGACCACCGACGGCTGCTACGTCGCCGACTACTACATCAAGACGGGCACGAACGGCTACGTGACCACCAAGTGCCCCTCGTCGGGCGGCGGCGGCGGCATCCCCGGCCCGGCCATCGACGACTACCCGTACAAGGGCAGCTGCGGCGGCGTGGACCCCTGGAACTACTACAAGTGCCAGTGCACCAGCTTCGTGGCGTGGCGCGTCAACGAGCGGCTCGGGCTCCAGTTCCACAACAGGTACAAGGGCCAGGCCTGGGGCAACGCCAACCAGTGGGACGACGCGGCCCGGGCCAGCGGCGTCGCCGTCGACAACACGCCCAAGGTCGGCTGCATCGCCCAGACCAACGCCGGCAACTACGGCCACGTCGCCTACGTCAGCGCCATCAGCGGCAGCTCCGTCACCGTCGAGGAGTACAACTACGGCGGCGTCGAGAAGTACGGCAAGCGCACCGTCCCCCAGAACTCCTTCAACTACATTCACATCACGAACAAGGTTTAGGAGGGCGTCTGTGCCTCGTGTCGTACATGGTCCCCCTGGGGGAGCTGGGAAGTCGGGAAGGGGAGTTCCAGAAGGCCGCCTTTCCTCCTGGCCTTCTGGAGTGATGGGGTTTTTTGTTCTTGTATCGATACTTTTCGATCTTGTATATGAACGGGGTGTTTGCATGCTGGAGCTGAATACTTCCACATTCGATCGTAGATGAGAGAAAACCTATAAACCCTGTGATACCCTCCGCCCCACCAGACACTCCCTTCCTCCTCTCGCTCTTCCCATTCCATTCTCCACCCCGTCTATATGGCAAAACGTACCCGACCGTCATATAAACGTTGTCCGTCGCTCCCATGCCTATATAGATATTCAGTTCTCGCAGGACCAGACCCGGTCTCATCTTCGTCCTCCACAACAGCAAGGGCCTGTTCTTTATTCCGAATGACAACAAAGTCCCGACATCTGTTCTCTTCAACAGCAGGGTCACGGCCCGATCTTTCAACAGTCCGCCGCTGCGTCTTGTCCACATCCCTCCTCTCTTCAAACCCCACAGAATCAGAATCCGCTATCGTGAGGTCCCCGAGTTCGAACTCGTCAGATCCGAGATACCCCGACAAACTTGCAGCTCCTTCGTCACTGGCGGGGGACGGAGACCGATCAACCGGATGCCTGGGTTCCGGGCCATAACGAGTAGTATCTGTGGGACCACTACTCAACGGGTGTGTTGGCGGTAGGAGGGGCCGAAATCGAATTCGGCCCCCGGACCTAGACAGGTCGTACCGGGAGGGTTCGGTATCAACCCTGCTCCTGGTTTCAGGGCCATGGTCAGGCCGAGGCCTGAAGTTGGGATCTGCCAAGCTGCGGTACACATCGGAATAAGGGGGCCAGGGTGGTGGTATGTGTGCGTGGGGCTGGGCCGTTGTGTTTGGATGGGGGTAGCTCGCTGGACCCCGAGCGGAAGCATCTCGTCCCGAGCTTGCAGGAGTGGTGGTATGGTAGGGCAGCCCGTCCTGAGCTGCCCAGTATTGGGCATCAGGAATCTGGTCCGCTGGGAATCGATCCACTGATACCAGAACGTGGGGACGGACATATCTTCTGCCTTCGTGCCGGTAGCCTGGCGAATATGATTCGATGCGTTGATTTTCCTCTTGGTGTTCGGTAAAGTGCAAGCCCCGCACTCTCGGCCGGAATGATTCTCGTGGCATCTGGATTGTGAGGCTGAGATCAACGGATGATAAACTTGTGTAGAATAAGAGGCTTCATGAGATTATAGAGGGTGGTTATACTGTCGAAGATCTGGAAGGGTTGGCTGGTTTAAATATCTGCATACTCGCAAGACTAACAACAACAGCTTCTCATTCTGTCTTTTATACAAAGAGCGTACTGTTGTTGGATGGATGGTCACGTCTACTACATGCACAAGATGATGCTCAGACGGGGCAATATACACAGGTCATGACCTCTTGACTTTGGCGACACTGCAGAGATCGGACGTCATACTGCAGTGGCACACGGCATCCAAGTACACAAGAGCAGGGGCAACTTTGTATCGGGTGCTACCCGCACGTGTAACATACCTTTCTTTGTGTTGGATCATTCGCTGTTCATGACCGGTTGGCTATGTGGATGCAAACACAGACCTGCTCCTGCTTTGAGTCACTTGGCGAGATATCTAGATTCTCAACTTCTAATAGCCGGCAGAAGGGTTTAATCCTCAGCATTTACATTGTCACCATTCGGCAGATATTCAGACACACACGGAGGGCATAAACATTGCACTTGACCAGCACCCCAAGAACAAAATAGCAAGTGCTGATTTCATATGAACGCTAGTTAATGAGGTGGAACTGCTCCCACCACCCGGGCCCGCAAGAGTCAAATTGAAAAGCGAGCATGGTGCTCCGACACTCCGGGTCGAAGTACATATCACCACAATCTTTTCCCTGTTCTCTGGCCGCACGGGGCTTCCACGAGCCCCAACACGAGACCGAACACGACGACGACGACGAGTAAGTCGAGGCTGAACTCGATAGCTCCCTTGACTTGTCCGACACTTCGCCGTCGTCAGGCTGTCGCGGTACGCAGCTCTCCCGAGCCTCTGCCCGCTCCGTCGTCTCCCCTTTCTCCACGTCACAAGCTGCTGCATCACGCTGCGTCCAGCCCCACGACTCGCGGCGCTGCGCCAAACGCCCCGTCTGTACCCTCTCACTCCAGAGGTCAACAGACTCGCCACAACCTAGCCCGCCAGGACCGTCCTGGGACGCGGACAGGGAGACTGCGCGCGGAGCATGGTCCCCGCTCGCAGTGGACGGGGTGGCGACTACAGAGTTCTGCGGCGTCTGCGCGTCGGGCCGCACACTGGCCCGGACTCGCTCAAGCTCGTCCGTGAGGTGCGGAAGTTTGGGCTTTTCGTCGGAATGATCCATCCATGCCATGATGGCGTCGTGCTTGCTGCGAGGGGGGTTGCAACCCGCAATGTACCCCAGGGTGGCGTTTCGACGCGGCAAAGGGATGCGAGATTGGAAGCGCACTTTTGATTTGGTGTCTGGGGTTACCTGCCGGGACCAGGGACGGCCTGTGTTTGGGGCGCTGTCTTGGGATGGGGTTCTCCCAAGCCCCTGGTCGGATGTATCAGCAAGACCTCGGCGGTGGCTGTACGGTTCCTTTGGGGTGGGAGTATAGAAACCCGTTCTGGGGCCGTCCAGGGAGCTGGGTGGCTGCATTTCGACGGATCTGACAGCTCCGGCGTGGTCTGTCAGCAGTACTCAAGACGAGAACATCAAGCGGACGAGGACTTGCCGAGTTCGCGGAGAACCCCGACGACTTAAGTAGATACCTACAGCCTCTCCGTACTCGTGACCAGAACCTTCACCTGCCCATCTATATAAGAGAGCATTGGGATGCCATCCGTGGCCACTGCTTCCAAAACCAATACGTTTCACGCGGGGTGAATGGGTGATCTGACAACGTGGCGCTAAAGGGCCTTTCTTTGTGTTGCTATTGTCAGTTGGTACAGTACCTTGTCCTGATATTATGCCCGTGATCTCCTCACGCAGCCCCGTGTAAGTGGCCAAACTCAACCAGCTCCAACACACCCACACAAAGCAAGACCCTACACCACACCACCAACAAAACTCCAAGAAGGAAGGGAGGACGAATATTGGTATGAGGGGTATGAGTTAGGTGATAATGTGTAGTGTCAAGAATGGATCATGTATGCCGTGTAGTGTCTTTGCAAAGAAAACGCCCCCAAACAGATGACCCAGGTGACACCACTGTCCCCCTCAGAAATGAAACACCTCCCAACACCTTCGTAAATGAGAAAACGAGACCGACCAACCCCCCCCATTGAACCCCATCCCACTTCCCGAGTCCCACTCCTGCTTTGCCTTGCCCCGGTAACGATGTGTTTTGTTTCCGTCCTCCCTGTTTGTGTGTGCTATATACTAAGTAAAACCGCGGCCGAGATGGATGCGAGGGTGGTTGGCTGTTGGTTCGCCCGTTGGTTGATCTGTTGGCAAGTAAAACGAACCCCCCTGGGAAGTAAGCAGAGAGCGCCCCGAAGTCGCCGGCCCACCCACTCCCACTATTAAAACACCCCCTCAAGACCCCTCAGGCCCAAAAACGAACGTCAAGAAGAAACCCCGAAACCCCGCGAGATAGTCCAGGTAAACCCCCCCCCCCCCCCCCCGTGCTTCCGAGTCCATTCGTATATCCTCGGGATGCGATTCCATGCCATGCGCCCCATTCAGGATTGAAGGTTCCAAAGACGGCCAGACGCCGAAAGTATCGATGAAATGCCAATGCCGAAAAGCAAACACCCGTTGCCGCTTTCGCCCTTCACCCCCCAAACCTCCTTCTTTTTTGGTTGTTGCGTGTAAAGATGACCAGAGCTCACCCCGTCCATTCCATCTCCCCCAAAACAAGCCCCTTTCCCCGAACAAGAACAAAAAAGAAACCCCCATTTCTCACTTTTTAACCTGCACGCCCACCCAGTTGAATGCTCCCTTTCGCGTCCTCACACCCCACCACCCCACGGATGAAAGCCGAAAACACTCTCCACCCCAGACTCCCAAGTCCGCAAATAGAACGCTACCACTTGTCGCCGGCCAGCAAAAACAAACCAAACAAACCCCACGACATCACAACTACAGGCCCGACCCTGTACGAGGTTCCTAACCCCACACGCTGGCCTGCACACCCATCCCACTCTTGTTACCCCATCCGTTGTTCGTCCTGGCGCCCCAGCCCGACAAACCAGCACCACCAACACTAGCGCCCTCCGCGGCAGAACCCGAGTTCCCCTGCTGCTGATGCTGTTGTTGTTGCACACCGCCCTCCTCGCTCCCGCCGCCCGAAGCCGTATACCCCTGGCTCAGCGGCGACGGCAGCGGCGTGGTCTCGCGCTTGCCCAAGGAGCTGCTGCCGCCCGAGACAGACGGGCGGGTGCCAATTGGGGCGACGGGACCACCCTGTCCCGGCTTGCCGCTGCCAGGCGCACCCTGGCGCGGGGGCGACCCACCCGGCGACGAGGCGCTGGTGCGGCTGGCGGCGCCGCTGCCGCCGGGGCCGTCAAACATGCCGCCGCCGGTCTTGGAGCCGCCAGGTGGGTTGGACTGGGGGTTGGAGTTGCTGTTTGCGCGGCGGCGCTCGTGGGGGCTAGCGGACTGGGACCCCTGTGGGTGGTGGTGGAGGCCTTCGGCGGAGGAGAGGTCCGGGTGGATACCCGGGGGGGGCCCGCCACGGCCGTATTCATACGCCAGCGGGGAGTGGCCGCGCAGGGTGCCCTGGCCAGCGAAGCCGCCGGGCCGAGGCGCGCCGGTCTCATCGGCGTAGCCGCCCTCTGGGAACTGGCCCTCGCCGTACAGTGCACCACGCTGTTGGGCGATGAGCTTTCGGCGGTCGTCGTCGGGGGCCGGGCCGCCAGGGCTCAAGGTGCGGTCAGGCTTGGCGCCGCCGTACGGGATCTCGGCGTGGGTGGCTAAAGAGAAGTCAGGTTAGCTCTGAGTCCTGCCATTGAAAGTTGTAACCCATCCACCAGAGATCCCCATGACACTCGTTATTTACAGCGTTTTAAGAAGCACAGGACTATTTGGCGTCGAACCGCACTTGTGGTGCAACACACTTGAGAATGGGAAGAGAGCACTTGAGCTCCGGGGTGCCAAAAGTTTCCCTTGCTATGATTTTGTTTTCTTGCTTTGGTAGGAGAACTGATGCTATACAGAAGAGGGCGGCCTACTTCGGTTGTATTGTTGCTCTTGATGGTAGTTCCGAAGTTCTCGCTCCCGCTGAGCGGCCATTCTCCGCTTGGCCTGCATCATCTGTTCCGCCTCGTTCGAGCCGCGGGAGGTCTGGTGTCGCTGCGAGGCGTAGAAGGTTTGCAGGTTCGAGCCGGGGTGGGCGCCGCGCGCGTCGCCGAATTCGGAGGCCATGGAGTGAGGACGGGAACCGCCGGGGCCGGCAGACTGGCGTCCGTCTACCGATGAAGGTTAGAGGGTCGGGCTTGTCGCTGTCGGCCCTGCCAGTCCCAGGCATTCTTACCGGAGCCTGGGTGCATCCTGGCCGGGCTGGGATGAGGCTGGAACTCACGACGGCCCCCGGAGCCTCCAAACATCTTTCCGCTCTTGACGAGGTTGTCGATGGCGCGTTCGACCTCTGGAGCCGAGTTTGGTCAGCATGTGCTTGTCCCCGTTGTTATATTCAGGCCGGGTCCTCCCATCTCGAGCAGACGCGGGATGGCCCGGTCCGTGCAGGAAGGCGTTACGTACCCTCTAGCTGATGGGTGAAGGCCGCGGACTCTTCGCGAGGGATGACAGAGCTAGCACCTGCAGCGGGCGTTTAGGTTAGCGGGAGCAAGCGCTAAACGCGTCCTGTCACGGGAAGAACGTACCCGAGCGCGCAGGAGGCGGAGTCTGGTGGTCCCAGCCGGCCTGCCCAGATGGGGCCCATTGGGAAGACTCGTAGTATGCCGACATGTTGGCGACGGTGTCTGATGATGTGCAGACCGGAAGGCCGCAACGAGGCGTCGGCAGCGAAGGGGAAATGGAATCGACGGGGGATATTTCCGGCTCAATAGTTGACTCTGTCGCGGTGTCAAGGTCAGCGTCATATGCAAATGCAAAATGCAATGCACGCGGTGCGGTGGACGGTGCGCGGGAGATGGCGCGACATGCGTCAGGCACAATTGCCCAGTGGTGGTTTGGGTTTCTGGAGCTGGGGCCGAGGGGAGCTGAGGCGCGAAAGGAGGTGGTTTGACTGTTACAAGTGGCGCACCAGCAAGCAAGCAGCGCCAGAGAAAAAAAATATTTCCTTGGCTTCTCCTCAACGTGCGCATGCACACTTACCTGCAAGTCAACTTTTTTTTTTGCTGAACGGTGCCGGTCTGTGGTATCTGATCCAGAATTGATTGGCAAGAGGACCCCAAGAAGGAGGAAAGAAGGGAAAAGGGGAATTTCCACACGCACCTCGACGCGCAGGCGGCTTTTTTTCGTCGCGAGCTGGGAGTGGAGGGTTGTCCCAGGAGGGAAAAGGCCGGGGAGATGGAGAGTTCTTAGGCCCGGCGCAAAGGACGGGGCGTGGTTCGATCTGCCCTTTTCGGTTCGTGGGAGGCGCACGGGAGCGGCAGCACAAGGCCACAGGGCAGGGAACAAAGTGGGTTGGCTATTACGATGCGGTATCTCTTGTTCTGTATAACAGAACTTGAAGCCAACCCGATTTTATCTCGCCATCTCGAACCTGCCTTCCTCATTTGGTACATACACAACTACCACAATGTCGTGTATAGCAGGAACGAACGGCACAAGCCAGCGCATCCGAGACCCAGCTCGAAATTAGAGTTTGGAATACGGTATTATACACCATACATTATATCTTACTCCGTACTGTCACGACCAAGGAGCTTGTCAGTCCGTCTGCCAGCAGTCACGGCGTACATATTAAAGTTCTGTCAATGCTTAGGCTAATCTAATCTCTGCGGCAATGGGAACCCGCCTGCCAGTGCTGCTATTTGCACAAGTGTTCCTGGACTCAGACCTCTCATTTTTGAATCTATCATCATGTGACGCACCTCCATAGAGCGGGTGTGCGCCGTCATTACGCATACAATATTCGGTCAGCGGCCGACCGGTTGAGGAACGCTGTAATATTAATGTGTACGGATATCCGTATCCGTATAGATACGGAATACGGATACACAATTCATGGTCATCCTGCAAGGCTCGGATAGGTAGGCGGCACTGAATAGGGGAACCTAGCCACTGAGTTTGGTAGCAAGCAAGCTCGGAGGAAGGTTCATTTTGCAAGTGAGCAGCAGCTAGCCAATTGGCTGCCATGTTCGCGCCACCATTACCTTTACAAACTTCTCGAAATGAGGCCATCGTGACGAGCTTGGATAACACCTCCTGTTCGCAGAATACAGTCTCCACTGCTGGCCGAAGTTGAGTGGATGCTGCATGGGCTATCTTTCCACATTGTTAGCGTCACTTTTAGACCGGCACGAAAAACTGGGGCCAAATTACGGGCTTATTAACCCCCATTCCCAGCATTCATCTCCCTGCAAGCCGAGCGTTTCTGGAACCCGATTTTAGAACAACGGCGTTCTGCACGTGTACTCCGTACAACCGTGCCTCTGGTGTTGCTGCGGCCTTTTCTCACAGCGTGGGGTTAATTAAAGAGGATGGCAGAGAGCCGGTTTCCCAGGCCCGCGAGGTTTCGTCCAGGCTTTGTGAAGCTTCAGACCGGGATCGAGTTCAGTCCCAAATCTGCCAACAGTGGCGGCAGAAGTCAAAACTTAGGTTGGTTTCGCCCGCTCGCGACAGCCCTGATGGGAGCATGTGAGACGCGCACAGATAGCGGATTGAGTTGCCGGATGTCTGGCATTCAGCCCTGCCTGTGCCCGTGTCTCTGCCATTTCATCTCGGTGCCGCATGGCGATGGTGCTGCAGGAAGCCGAAGATGCTAATGTTATCCGTACACCGTTCGAGTACATATGTACCTCTCACACCACTCTTTCTAGGGTCTTCACCGGAAGAAAATCTTGGTTAGAATTGCTCCAATCCTTGGAGACAGTTGTTCAAGCTCCCCAACTATCACGCGGCCAAGAACAAGGCTCAGTTGACGACATCCCGAGAGCACTCCTTAATGACCACCGCTATCCTCCTCAGCCCCCGGCCTCTATCCAGCACCTGTGGCTGGTGGCACGATTGAACTCGATACATCAAATTCGCTCAATTCCAGCATCTTGGAACAGAGATGTGGAATTGTGGAAAAGGTATCCATCCAACCTATCAAGGCCAAGTTTTCTGTGTAGCGCCCGCCAAGCCTGTGCTGCGACTCTTAGCAGATAATCATGCGAACCGGCATCACTAATCACATACACGGACGCGCGACACATATCCGTATGTGAAGCATCACAGTTCACCAGCGGTTTAGGAAAGCCATAGAGGCCGTTCAGCCGATGTATGCTATGCCATCGCTAACCACCCCGCCTTCGCACCGACGCGTCAGGGGGAAGGCCCGAGTACATTTTTAGCATGTCAACCGAAGGCGTTCATCCCCCCCACAGATGCCGCCGAGAGCAGGGAAGAAAAGCCGCATCATTCCTTACATGGTCTGTCCGTGCCGACCAATCTCATGAGCCCGTTTTCCGAAGACCTTCATACTGCTCCCAACCTCCCACTCACTTCCAGTCACTCAACCGGGCTGTCAGTTTGCGGAGACGCGGCACGGTCGCTGTTGCTCCCGGGTTCTCTGGCCGGGGTTCTTACCAACCGGGGTTGGTCGCTTCGACTAAAACTACGGATACCTTCCTCTGCTCCCCGCCTCTAAAAATGCCCAGCTCTTCCTCGGCTGATCATGGAGCATTGCTGCCATCGTTTCTTAGAAATAGTATGAGACTTCACAGGGCTTTAACTGCTTTAGCTTGCACTCCCGCGAGAGAAACCACAGCAGCCTGGAGTTTGTTCTCCGAAAGCAACTCAAACGGTAACTGGAAGGCAGTGAGAATTCCTGGGGAGGAACGAATTCGTCTCCATCGTCAGATTAGGTAGCACCAATTTATACATATATCAGCTCGGAGCTAGAATTAAGTTAGTCTCGACTCGCCAATGCCTTGTTATGATCCTTTGACATCTTACATCGGGAGAATCTTCGTCTATAAATATCTCACGAAGTGTGTTACAATGGCAGAATTGTTGGCGCTGGATGAGATCCGATGGGTGCATGAACATGACCACCATCTGCAGACTTAGGCGAGTCACGGCCCGGCCCGCTTACCGGCCCCGACCGCAGTGTCATCATATGCCTGGCACGCTCAGCACGGGCTCTGGAATGTCACACTCGCACATCGAGGCGTCTAGTAACGGATTCGAGTAGAACCGGACAGCCGCGAGCATCTGTCAACAGCGTTCCAAGGGGGGAATTAACTATGTATACAGTCAGAAAACAGTTCCTACCATTCACTAAGACCAGCCCATCGAAACGTATCCGAAACGCAGGCTAAAAATACATTGTCGAATCAAGGAAAGAACATAATACTGCGGGTAAGAAGTGACAGTGCTTCCGGGACCGACCAACACCGGAGCCCCACAGTTCCCGACGACCGGTGCCAAGAAACCACGGGGGAACCTTCCCTGAATGCCAATCCCCGCATCCCCGCAAAACTCCCAAAACTTTTCTGCCGAGCCAACGCAGTCAACACTCTACACAACTTCTCTCGCAGAATTGACAAGCATCGGTCAACCCGCCGCATCAGATCAGGTTCGAGTCCCTGTTTCATTCCTGGGCTTGAGACTGCGCAGAGCAATAATTATCTCCCACTCCGTCCGCCTGCTCACCCGGCCCCGCTCCGCTTTTTGGCACAAGCTGTGAAGATTCGCAGACAGAGTAGTTGCTGCCTGTCAGTGAAGGAAAGCCCTTGCATTTCCCACTTACACGCCCATGTTGGCCGCCAGATCAGTGTTCCTCGACCCCCGCAACTCGTCGGCACTTGATTACATGTGCCGAGCCATACGGCAGTAAAACAGCAAGCGACTTCAAGTCTTTGCGCTTGCTTGGGGACGTAAGAAAGACTACCTGGCGACACACATTTGTGTTTCATATCTACATCAATATTATACTCGGTATCTGGCGGCAGCCCTGTGATAAAACGTGTCACGGTATCCAGGGTTCATGTACAGCAGCAAGGGACTGCTGCAGACCATACACGACGGGCTCCTCAATCGATTCGGACACACCACCCCATCCGTTCCCGCACAGGGTTGTCGGCCCCTCATATCTCACGACGACATGACTACAGGGACTCCCGTCACTCCGGGCGGAGACGGTGCCGCCACGTACGGCACCACCGCCACCGACCCGCCGAAGGATATCCGCGAATCGACGTCCTCGTCGGAAGCTGAAGCCGCGGCCGTTGCGGCAGGCCTCTCGCACCTCGAAGCCCACGACACGCGCTGGTACTCATACCTGCTCACGGCCGATTTCTGGGTCGTCATCGCCATTGGTCAGCTCCTCTCGCTCTGCATCACGGGCACCAACACCTTCACGAGCTTCCTGGCGGGCGTGGGCACCATCATCCCGGCCTTCCAGACGCTCTTCAACTACGCCCTTCTGACGCTCATCTACCTGCCCATCACGCTGCACAAACACGGCCTCCGCAAGTGGGCCAACATCGTGCTGCGCGACGGCTGGAAATACTTCATCCTCAGCTTCCTCGACGTCGAGGGCAACTACTTCACCGTGCTCGCCTACAACTACACCAACATCCTGTCGGCGCAGCTGCTCAACTTCTGGTCCATCGTCTGCGTCGTGCTGCTGTCCTTCTTCCTGCTGCGTGTGCGCTACCGCCTCGTCCAGGTGGCCGGCATCCTCATCTGCTGCGGCGGCATGGGCGTGCTGCTGGCCAGCGACCACATCAAGGGCACCAACGGCGGCCAGGCCCGGGACATGGTCAAGGGGGATCTGTTTGGCTTGCTGGGCGCCACGCTGTACGGCATCAGCAACGTGTTTGAGGAGTGGTTCGTCAGCAAGCGGCCCATGTACGAGGTGCTGAGCTTCGTGGGCGTCTTTGGCGTGCTCATCAACGGCGTGCAGGCCGGCATCTTCGACCGGGCCGCGTTCGAGGGCGCGACGTGGAACGGCCAGGTCGCGGGGTGGCTGGTGGGGTACACGCTATGCTTGTCCATCTTCTACTCGCTAGCGCCGCTGATTCTGAGGATGGGCAGCGCCGCCGTCTTTGATGTCAACCTGCTGACGGCGAACTTCTGGGGCGTCATCATCGGCACGCGCGTGTTTGGCTATGTGGTGCATTGGATGTACCCCATTGCGTTTGTCCTCATCATCTGTGGCCTCGTCGTGTACTTCTTGGCGGGAAGCATCCTGGGCGACTCCAAGAAGCCGTGGCTGGGAGATAACCAGAAGGATGGGGTCGCGGGGATCGGGACGGCTAAGCTGAAGGCGCTGAACGCGGCGAGGAAGAAGGGCC
Organism: Trichocladium antarcticum; assembly: GCA_033297235.1. Taxonomy (NCBI): domain Eukaryota; kingdom Fungi; phylum Ascomycota; class Sordariomycetes; order Sordariales; family Chaetomiaceae; genus Trichocladium; species Trichocladium antarcticum. The sequence continues at coordinate 2,162,956 of MU853403.1, forward strand.
TGGTGGGGGGTGCCGAGGGGCAAGCTTAGGGGGCGTCCAGGCCTATCGCCACTGCCTACAGTCTGGGGTCTTTGGGGGATGGCAGCCGGTCTCGAACCAGTTAGCTGCGATCTAGGTCAGGTTTCTGACCGGCGGATAGCTAGATGGTGCAGGAGCGTGGATGAGGTTGGAGGGGAGGGGGTTTCAGAGGTTGTGGGGTTTCGAAGTTGTGGTTTGAGATCTCATCTCATAAAAGAAGGCGTCTCTCCAGCAGATTGTATATTGGCTGAGACGTCCGTCGGCTGTCCGTTTGTCAGCGTCTTTCAACAAGATGCTGCGAAGACAAAGAAAAGGGGGGCTAGGGGTTAGGGTTAACACGAGACAATCCATCTTCCTTCGTTCCAGTGTTGGTTTCATAGGACCCCGCCCCGACCTGCGCCGCCTGGCCGCCTGCTGCCTGCGTAAGTCGTCACAGTCACCCAACAGCGCCCAACTTCTCACCTTTTCCGTCCTCTCCATTCCACTTACACACACACAACCATCCCACGGGTACCACCAGTCACCACACACCACATACCAAGCCCTCCAACGAATATACCAACTCCCAACCCCTTTAATACACAAAGCAAACCTAAAAAATGTCGCCAACCCTCTACTTCGCCTTCGGCTCCAACCTCTGGCAGCACCAGATGACGCTCCGCTGCCCCTCGTCCCCGTACGTCGGCATCGGCCGCCTGCGCGGCTACACGTGGTTCATCAACGCGCGCGGCTACGCCAACATCGCGCCCGCGCCGTCGCCGGACTCGGGCGACGAGGTCTGGGGCCTGGTGTACGATCTCGCGGAGCAGGACGAGGCGCAGCTGGACCGCAACGAGGGCGTGCCGTACGCGTATGTGAAGCGGGTGGTGGACGTGGAGTTTCTGCCGGCGCCGCT
>MU853403.1:2196984-2302532 GCA_033297235.1 Trichocladium antarcticum
TAGAAATGGCCCTGGTGACTGTCATGTACTGTGAAAATCGCCCCTCATTTCGAAGATCGGTTTGATTGGCCAAGACTATACCCAAGACCGTTTTCCCAGAGTAGGGTGGCGCCTTATGGTATCCGTAACATGCAACAGATAACGAGATAACCCCTAAGTACTAATATTGTGGGGTATGGCCCACCTTGTCGATGGCCTCCACAGCTCTCCCTAGCCAGACCACTGCGGTTCTTCCCCCACCACCACACATGGGACCAGCACTGCTTGCCCGCGGCGTTGCCTCTCACAACTAACCGTGGACCACACCTTCCATCCCCGTAGAGCCGGCCCACTACGCCGCCCAAGCAACAGGGCCATTCCCACAGATTGCAGACTGAAATCTGAACTCGGGAGACATGAAGTTCTGGACCAGGGGTTGGTCATGGTGATTCTTTTTGACAAGGCATTCGGAATCCAGGATGGAATGGACACATCTAAAATCCACAGCGCCAAAATGGTGGCATTATTCAGTATGCTAGTAATGATACGATACCTTGGCCAATTTCCCCGGTGGTCGTTACCGACACGGCGACCGAGCGGTGTGGTCAGCTCATGGCCATGGATGCGGATGACTACGTACAGCATGTGGGAGGGCTGGATGGCGCAGCAGGTGCCAGATGAACTTTTCAGTGGTGTTTGTTTTTGATGGTAGATATAAGAACGGGGGTTATAGCATGGTGCTGGGTCGGGTTCAGGGGTAGAATCTTCCGGCTTGGGTGCCGCAAACAATTGCATTGTTGTCCCGAATATAAAGGCAACTCGTCCGTATCTCTGACAGTACTGAGCGATGGGGGCTCAAAGAGCAACAAAAGGAATCATTGAATATACTCTTTTACTACCTTGGTCCAACTCTTTCGTTGGCTTCACACCTTGGTCAAAGGTGGCTGTAATAGATGTAGCTGTTTTCCGAGGCAGGATTCCTAAGCATATGAGGATATGGCCAGTGAGTGACATCTTCACGTCTCACGAGCACCTCAGAGATCAAAAGCAACCGACTGCTGTGAAATACCCGCACACCACTAGTGTGAAAAGGCAGGGCCTCAGGGCAACTGCAGTGACTCAAGTTCTTAGGTAGACACCCCCTGATTCAGGGGTAAAGGGGCATCACCAAACAAGGAACGCATACAGCATGCTTTTCTAGGCGGCGTTCAACCACGCACTTACCACCGGGCAAGAGTAACTGGAGACACCGGAGAATCAGCTAGTATCCCCAAGAAACCAGCCGCATCCACCATGCCGCCGTTCAAGCCGCCGTTCAAGCCGCAAGAGCGGAGGCAACGAGCGAGGACCGGAGACCCGCGATGAAAAATCCGTTTCTCATCTTGTCGCTTTCCCACGCCTTCTTTGAAATCTCTTCCTTCTACAATCACGCAGTTAACAGCAGAGTTTGGGTTGTCCCGCGACACACAAATTCTTAACCAGCTCCCACCGCGTCATTTTCCTCTTTCTTTAACAGATATACTCATTCTGCCGCCCTTGACCAACCAAAGACAGCAGCCATGTCGGCGGCGGCGGCGGCTCCATCAAACCCCCTTGAGCGGCACTTTGATGGCCGGGTCTACTTGGTCGGTAGCCCGCCCTCGGAGCAGCCTGTCGTCCTCGCGGTAACGAGGAAGTTCCGGGGGGATCCTCCCATCGCCGCTGTTATCATCGTCGAGGACGAGATTCACGGCTTTGCGACGGTCTACCCGCGCTTGTATATTGTCCCGACCAAGACTCGTGGTCGCCTTGCGGAATGGAAAACCGCAAACAAGGACCTGGTTGCGCGTTGGGCCGGTCAGCAGTTTTGGAATTCCAAAACGCAGGACCGCGCCCTCGGCCTTGAATTCACCAAGGGCTCTATTCGGGCTATACCTGAAGGAGCCAGCACGGCCGGCGCCGAGGACGACGCCGAAGACGACGTTGAGGCCGGCACCGAGGACGACGCGGTTTCCAAACCACAAGCTGCTGACGGTGCCATCAGTCCCACGCCAATGGTATGTCGCCCCCCATGCGAGTGTTCTGTTTGGCCGGTCGAGACTTGCCGGGACCCTCCAGTCACTGACTAACAAGTGTCCGACACAGCGTGAAATTGATATCAATGATCAGGCTGGCGGGTTTGACGACGACGAAGGCCCGGAAGCTCGCGCTGCTGATGGCCGGGCCGCAGCCAACAGGCCGCGGATTGACGAGCGGCATGGGCTGGCCTCCCACTTGAGGGCCTTGGTCTCCGAGTCTAAGGTCTTGGTCTCCGAGTACAAGGCCTTCGTCAAGAAGATGGACGACTTTGGAAAGCGAGCCGAAGCCTTGCTCAAAGACGCCGAGGTGGCCGAGTCCGACACGCGAAAGCGTGGCCACCAGACGTTCGATCATAGCACCGACGAGGACGATGAAGAGGCGAGGTGGGAGGCGCGTCGGAGGAGAATGTCTCGGGTTGTGGACCCGGACGATGAGGATGAGTTCCCGGAGCAGCATCATCTGCAGAAGCTTTCGCGCAAACTGCTCCCCGGCCATTCCCACCGCTTCCAATCCCCGGCCGGCCGCACCAGCAGCAACCCAAACAAGGCCAGGCCCAACAGCGCGAACCCCCCTCCCCCGCGGCCTGCCTCCCGCCGGCGCGTCCTCCCGCCCGGCAGCGACGACGAGCCCTAGACTGCACCAGCCAACCAGCAGCCCCTCGCGGCCGTCCCATTTTGACGCTCCGCCCGCGTAACACGCTCAGCCAGCAGCAGGCAGCTCACCGTCCCTGCCAAATGATACACCGGCCAGCGCACAAGCTGACAAAGAAGAGGAGGAAGAGACAAGGAGCCTGGAGTCGCGCGTGGTTGGGGTGGGAGCTCGCCGGAAGCGGGTTATGAGTGAGGAGAGCTAGTGAGGGTGGTGGGGTTGGTGGTCTGTACTTTGTTTGTCTGTTTTCCTTTTTTCTTTTATGGTAGTTTTAAATCGGCAAACGAGCTTCATTCAGTTCTACCGGCGTCGTGTTGTCAACCTCTGTCGCCTGGTTAAGTGGCATTGTATGACGGCTTCACACAAGGTTCCTTGATGATCACGGGGCCAATGCGTAGTACGACATTCGAGATGTTTCGTAGGTCTTCCTCTCCGGCTTGTGGGTTTCAGTCTCGGATAGGGCTGAGCTTTTTGCACTTGACTTTTCTTTTCCCGCGTCTTTCCTCTTTTTGGCCCGTCATTGTACCCAGCAGAAGCGTTATCATTCCGCAAGCCGAGATTTTCCCAAGAGACGCAAGTCTCAAGAATAAAGGAAGAGAGAGGACCTGGATCAGTCCGACACTTCGCAGTCCATCCGATCTTTTTCTCAAATCAAGCCTTTTGCCATCTCGCAAGAGAAACTTCAAACTGGCCACTGCCAAATGCCTTTGGAAAGGCAGCAGTTAAGTATCCTGTTGAAGTCCGTCATTATACTCCCGACACCGTAGCCGATCAACCAAAGGGAGGCGCGGCGTTGCGGGCTACCTAGTTGTGGCTTTGATACATCTCACCCCGTTTCCAAGGAAACAACCCCCCACACTAGACACAAACAACTTCGACAACCATCCCACTAGATGGTAACTGTTCAAGCAGTCAAACTAATCAAGTCCTTACAATATCATGTCACATGGAAGGCAGGATCTAAGGCTGAGTTAACTGACAGGCTCCAAACGACTGGAGATGGCGGGCGCCCAATGGGAAAAAAGGGGGCCAAATGTCAACAACCTGAAAGCGCGATATGGCAGTCGGCCACTGAAGCAAAAGAGAAACAATCATCTCCTCCGGGAAGGCTCGAACTTCCAACCTCCTGATTAACAGTCAGACGCGCTAGCCAATTGCGCCACAGAGGATGGTGAATTGTTTTGGTTGGAGTGTGGTGGAGAGATCTTCGGTTGATGGGGAGGCAGATCTCGGTATTTTCGGTGCCGCGGTTGCAGTCGAGGTGGGTCCATGGATTAAGCACCATGGCACCTTGGTCTTGAACGGGGATTGAAACAGAGGGGTAAGGTCCTGGAGTCCTTGTACGTGTGTGTCAACATCTACTAGTCGGTGTACGCAGCTGCTATGGGTTTGCAAGAGCCAATGGCGGCATGACAGCTGGAAACACAAGACCAAAAGCGAGGCTCGCATCGTTGATCTTGTGACAAGAGTTCGAGACTAGGCTAGGTTGCAGAAACATTCAGTTAAGCGGCGGAATCAACTGGTATATTCTTGGGTACTCCAACAACTTGATCTTGTACTGTAAAAACCGAGTTGTTCTCTCTTGCAACGCTGCCCATTCGAATGCTTAAAGACCTGGATGGAAACTGCAGAAAGAATGATGACGTCGTCAGCATGCATGTTCAAGTTCCGGGTCACGGCCTTGGCGGGACAGTCATCGCCAAGAACAGCTGTTTGGCTGCTTCTGCATGCGTCATCCCAGTCCCGCGAGCCCTGGTCGAGCTGTGGTCCCACATTAGCTTCGTTTGTGGACCCCTCATGTCATCGGCAAGAGAGGCAAGCAAGCGCAACCAGAGATTTTTGAATGTACTGGCCCTGGGCATCTGATGATCTGTATCGTCGACGTAACTATAGCCACCCATTTCCTTTATCCACCCGGCCTTGGCTAACCCGATCCCCTCCCGCTGTCTTAGCCTGAACACTTCACCCGTCACAATACATTGGAGCACCCGACTTGATTGTTGCCCTATCAGCTCTTCCTGTCTCAAATCTTGAGAACGTCACCGTATCAGGGTCAACGTGTTTCCAGTCGGCACGCAAAAACGGTGGCAACCACTAATCCGCTGTGGAAAGCGATCCATGTCTAACCAGACGCCGCAATCGTTGAACTCGGTTGTCGGTTACCATTAAAGGTGCTACGCTGTGCCTCAATCCCTTTCGGATTTCCCGAACTGCACTTCCCGATTGTACGAGCGCATACTAAGTAAGCGGTCGAGAAATCGAGACTCGACACAACATTATCGGTCGACCGACCATCTCCCACCACACCTTCAGCCAACCAACCCAACCACCAAAAATGGCACCCAGTAAGCAACACCCCGCTCCACCTTCCCACCATCACCATCACCATCATCCCCAACCACCGCACTAACCCCGACACCAGCACGCAACCTCGCGCCCGTCGCCCTCCTCCTCCTCGCCGCCTCGCTCGTGATGCTCTGGTTCGTCATCCTCTCGGGCATCACGCGGACGTCGCCGCTGCGCCAGACCTATTTCCTGCGCGCCGACACCTCCAACATGGGCGGCGGCGCCCGGGCCATCTCGCAATGGACGTACTTTGCCGTCTGCGGCGACGGCAACACCGACTGCGGCCCGGCCCGGCCCGCGCTGCCCCTGGGCGACGCGTGGGGGGCGACCAGGGATGCCGAGGGCGTGCCGGCCGAGCTGATGGGCGGGCATGGGGACGGGACGACGAGCACGTACTACTGGTACATGTGGCGGTTTGGGTGGGTGTTTTACTTGATCGCCCTGGTGTTTGAGGTGCTGGCCTTCGGCGCGGGGTTCCTGGCGTGCTGCAGCCGGCTCGGGGCGGCGCTGGCGGGGCTGGTGTCGGTGGTGGCGCTGGTGTTTTTGAGCGTGGCTGTTTCGCTCATGACGTACGTATAACCCATTCTGCTCCGCTCACGGCGGTGGTGCGAGGCTGACGATAGAGACCGGCAGCGCCACGTTTGTCCAGATGCGCAACGTTTTCGCCCGGGAAGGCCGCGAAGCATCGATTGGAACCTACGCCTTTGGCTTCAGCTGGGGCGCGTGGGCTGCCCTGTTTATCAGCACCGTCATCCTCTGTCTCGCCACGCGCAAGCGCAAGGACGGCGCGGCTGCCATGACCGCCCGACCCAGCAGGGTTGGCTGGCCCTGGATTCGTAGGAGGAAGAGCACCACCGCCAACGGGAATCCGTACGACGGCCGTCGGGTGAAGGAGGAGTACGCCTGAGTGGTCATCTCTTGGCGGCACAGCAACTGCGGCGGATCAGTTATTAATGGGAATAATTCAATCGCCGCTTTTGTCGCGCGACCCGGCGGAGCAGGGCTAAAAGCAAAAAGCTGAAACCTGCAGTCTGTAATCTGCAATGTGATGGCGGGCGCAGCTCGGGAAGTTGAGGATCGTGCCGCGCTGCAAGCGACCTCGGGACGAATCTCAAATATTACCCCCTGACTCCACCGATTGCATCGCCAGACCTGAACTCCTCAGTCATGCCTTTTCGGTACCTGCCCCTAATACGGGTACAGATGGGGCCAACTCTGCGCCCTGCTCGTGCCTTTATTCATCGTACATTTACCCCCCCCTCCTCTTTCCCACGGCGGCTCATTCCTCTCCAATCCGTCGCCTTCTCCACAAAGCCTGAACCAGATTCCCGTCCGCTCCCGACCACTGTTCAGAATACAGCCCAAAATGAAATATATCAAAACAGCAGACCTCTCAACTCTCCTCGTCTTATCTCCGGCGCCGTAACTGAGGAGACCCCCCCGAGGGTGTGGAGGTGGAGATGGATGAGTTGTGGGAGTTCAGGAAGCGGGTCAAGATCGATGACTTGGTCCTTCTGTATGCGGGCCTCTAGTGTAACCTTGACAGTTGGTATTGCTCGATTATGGACGGAGAGATCATTGTATCGTAGTATAGTACTAACGAATGGCATTACACAAGCTATACGGTCCAAGGATGGACGGATTAAGCGTTTGGTGTATCCTCAGGGGTAGGGATAATATTAGCGCTTGCTGAGCGGGCCTTTTATACCTCCTTTGACGGTACCTTGTTAACCATGCCACACGACCCATACAATGTGTTGACCGAATGAAAGTATCCTACACGAAATCCGGCGCTGCTCTCAATGCCAGCAACATGACCTAAAACCAGGATCGGCTTTTGAAGCTAGACTGAATCTAAACCATACACTTAAACAATCTACTAGTGCAAATCCTCTTACAACAGCACCATGCTCGTAGTCTCAGTGCTCAGACCAGCATTTTAGCGTTCGTTGTTCGTTTTTCCTCCAAATCAAGTCTGTAACAGAGACTACACGCAGCGCCATCCCGCCTTTCTTATCCCTTTTTCTCTTTTTCTGCTTTTTTTTTTTTTTTTGCTATTTCTCTTATCCATTTGTCTGTTTCGTGAAATTCGAATTGTGAAGGGATGGGGGGTTGAGGAGGGTGGCGGCGGCCCAATTTGGTTGGATGGAGTGCTTGCCGCCACCAGTGGGTGGCTCGCCAACCGCGCGAGAGTGAACTATTTTTCGGGGAATATAATATAGGGAATGAGGCTGCGCGATGAAAACTGATTCTGGGTGGGGAGGAAAGATTGCAACCAGCTCGGCGCAAGCCCTCCATATTTACTTACGATACCAACGATCTCAGTGTGCGGTACTTGTCGGACGTCTTTGTAGTTCTTTAATAATTATAATAATCATAGCGGGATCAATAGGACGGAGTTGCCAAGTCGTTTCTGATAATCATCCTGAAGCTTCCTCTCTATACTTGGCGTTCACCTCCAAATACAACTCGGCTCATATATCTCGAGTGGGATCTGCTCTAGAATCCATCCAGTCCGTCCTGTCTCTGAATTCATACATACATGATCATTTGCCCATTTCTCATAGTGTGCTAGAAAAGTAGAACGCTCCTAAGACGATGCAATCCATCTCGTGTGCCTATACAATGAACCCAGCCAAAAAGGAATAAAGGAGATACAGAGGATGGGATGGGAACCAAAATCAGATACTATATGCTCGCCGCTCGCCGGACTCATGAGATACGGAAACATTGGACAATTTTGGAACGTCGGCAAGACAATCCGGGTTGACATCCGCCATGGGAAAAAACCGCACCGCATGCATGCCAACCAGCCAAGAAGAGGAGAAAGAAAGAGGGAAAAAAACGTACACAAGGCCAGAAACACCCTCTCCGTCCCCCATCCACCCCCATCCCATTCCCACATTTCATAACCCCCTCCTTCCCCCCTCACCCCCCACCGCCCCAGCCTCAAGTCATCCGCCTCTCCACCCCAACCGGACTTGCCAGCGGGCTGATCGAGTCCAACGGCACGGCGTGCAGCGCCGGCCGATTTTCCTCGCCGCCCACCATCCCATTCTTCTTCCTGTCCAGCACGCCGCGCACCCACTCGGCGACCTCGTAGTCGCCCCCGCCGACCAGGCCCGTCGGGTTGTTCAGGTTCAGCGCGCCCGTGACGTCGGCGAGCGCGTCGCCGGCGGCGGCCTCCTCGGCCTCGGCGTCCTCGGCAATAGTCTCGGGCTTGCCGAGGGACTTGATCCAGGGGTGGGCGAGCAGCATCGGGTAGGTGTGGCGCTTGGCCGCGACCTTGTTGAGGCAGCAGCGGACAAAGTCCTTGGCGACGGGGGAGAAGCCTTCCACGGGGAGGTCGGGGGGGTCGCCTTCGACGATGGCCTGTTTCCGAACAAAACGCGTTAGGAACGTGCGAAGGGTGATGGGGTGAGGGAGGCTTACGCTGAGCTGGCTGAAGATGGTGCCGGACACCTCGGGCGGGTACGGATACTTGCCCATTGCGCACTCGATGATGGTTAGGCCCAGACTCCAGATGTCGCTTTGGACGTTGTAGGTTCCGGCGAGCGCGCCGCCGCCGCCGCTGATGCGCTCGGGAGCCATGTAGCTCTGGCAGCCGATGTTAGTCTTGGCGATGCTGGCCACTAGGTTGCCGGACACGCCAAAGTCGCAGATCTTGATCTGCCCGTTGGTGTTGACTAGGATGTTGGTGGGCTTGACGTCGCGGTGGATGATGTTGTGGTCGTCTTTGAGTGTTTTGAGGCCGACAATTGTGGCAAAGGTGATTTTGCGCAGCACGTTTTCCGGGATACCGCCCGCGTAGAGCTTGTCGATGCTGCCGCCGTCCATGTATTCGATGCACATGTAGACGGCGCCCTCCTGGTAAAAGGCGCCGTAGAAGTCGATGATGTAGGGCGAGACGCATTCATGTAGAATCACGAGTTCTTTGAGGATGGTCGTGAACTTGGCCTCGTCAAGCTCGAGTCGGATCTCCTTCATGGCCATGACCGTCCCTGATGTCGGGGGCCCGCCGTTCCCGCCCGTCAGACTCGTCTCGGAAGACCCTTCCGTCTCCTGCCAGGCAACCGATTGCCTGAAGCCGCTCAACCCCTGACCAAACCTTGGTGCCTTTGGGCGGGCATGCCGGACTTTGTAAACGGTGCCATAGTTGCCCTTGCCCAACTCATCCATGACGTCTATCTCATCTAGCGAGATGGTGAAGGCGTGCCCGTTCGCAAAATTGACGCCTGTCCCTGTGATTGTCGCGGCGCCCTCGAATGTGATCCAGCCCTTGTCTGCGTCGATATAGTGTCCAAAGTCGCTGAGTTGCGAGCCACGGCCTTCCCCATTCAGGGTCGGCCGCTTTCCCGCGCCACCCATGTCAGGGAGCTTTGGGGTGCCGGCGGGAGAAGGGCCCCCGTTTCCTGGTAGATTGCCCAGTTTCATGGCTCTCCTCTCACTCAGGCTGGGAGGTTTCCTTCCCGGCACGGCAGGCGAGGATTTTGTAAACCCACCCGGCATCGGCCTGCTCAACCCGCCCATCCCTCCCGGCAGCTTGAGGCCGGCTGGGACACCGCCCATCATCCCGCCTCCGGACACAGGCCCCATGCCCATGCTCATGCTCATATTCATGGCCGCGGGCGAAGCGGTTGCCCTGGCGGCGCCCATGTTCATGCGCTGCTCTTGCAGAGCTCGTGCTTTCTGCATGATGTCGGACGGTAAACTATTCGCGCTTGGTGTCGGTCTCCTCGCGGTGTTCAGCAGACCGGTGACGCTGGAACTCGGGCTCATGGTGCTCGTGTTTTGAGGATCCGAGACCGTTCTCAGAGAAGGAACGCGGCGGGCGAGCTCGCTGCTTGGGGAAAAGCCGGGCATCGAGTCGGAGCCTGCACTCGGCGGATCGAGGGGTGTGCTTGCCTCGGAATCGTCGTCGGAGCCTGGCGAGGCCGGATTGCTCGGGGGGTACTCGTCGGCCGGCGTCCCCGACGCGGAGCTGTCATAGTAATCCGGCATCGTGGCGGCGTCAGGAGGGTGTTGTGTGGGATTTCAAGGGTGTCGGTCTGCCTGCAATCTGGCAGGTGCTCGTGAGGCAGGTTGGTTTTGGATGTGCCAGTGGCCTGCGTTATCTGGGAGGCGTTTGGCAGAACCAGGGTCCGTCGGAGGCAAGAAGTGGGAGGGTGGACACGACGACAACTCGCATGGGTTTCGACCAAGGCAGAGCGGGACGCGGGCCCTGTTGGCGCACGCGGGGCTGTCACTGTTGTGACGGGGACTGGCGTCGAAATTATCGACAATTTGGTCGATCCCCAGGACAGAGCCTACGTGCGGATGCAGACTAACAGAAAGAGCCAAAAAAGGTTGTCGTGGACACGGATTTGGTACCGGAAACGGGATCGAGATGTCAAAATACCCCAAGTGGTGACCAGCGCTGCTTCTTGAAACAAAGCGTGATTGGCCACTGATAGGCTGGATGGAGTTTCGGATTGGAGAATTCTGGAAGCTGCGAGCCCGCAGCGACTTTTCTCCAGACTTTAGGGCAGCAATCAGTCCAGGTCAGTGAAACGCAGCCTGTAGTGAGCTAGTGTATGGATATGAGCGCGTGCATCCTCTGGAGCCGTGGCTTGTTGCCTGTTTCCTGCTTTCGATTTCCGGGGCCCTGGAAGTGGGATGAAAGGCAATGTATGGAGTAGTCAGTCGATATCAAACCCACCACGTAGTAGTACTGGAGGGAGCAAAAGCTCCGCGGCTGCAAGCCCCTCCATTTTCTTCTTCTGTCATTGTGCCAAGGATCGACCAAGCTCGCATGTTACGGACCAGGGGCAAAGCTGCAGTGGGCCCTTTGACGACAGCCCCACCATTGAGAGCCGCTGGCTTCCGAAAACCACAGGGGGGCGAAGTCTGCGCCTCAATCCAGGAAAGAACACATGAAGTCGCGAAGGGTAACTGATTTAGGATACCTCTTAGGCCATGATTGCAATTGCCCGGCTGCTGGACCGGTCCGTTGCGCGGCAAGGCAGACAAGTTTTGGCCCAACATGACGTCCGTGCCAAGCTTGCGGAGGCCGCTCTGGCTGGGACGCGGGACCACCCACGGGCCACTGAGATTGTTCAGCTTGGGCTGCCGCCCTGTGGCCTAACCAGAAGGGTGATCTGCACTTCAACAACGCGCGGCGAGATCAAGGCTCCAGGGCTCAAGCAAGGCTAGTGGAAGTGAGGCAGTCATCGGCAATACGGTTGGGCCACGCCAGAGTTGTGGCTGAGTGCAGAATCAAGTATTGAGTTTGCAACGTTTCGATGTTTGGTTTCTGAAACGAACCCACTCACCGGGTCGAGTCAAGAACAGGGTATGGCCCCAGTCGCGGTTCTCCGCCGATCTTGGGTAGGAGGCGAGGCAGCGAGGCGCAACAAGGGCCTGGTCGACTGGAGATATCTTTTCTTTTTCTTTCCTTTTTTTTCGTTCTCCACGTGGGGAACAAGCCAAAAAGCCAAACAAAACTGTTATTTTGACTGTGGCAAGACTGTAATCCCGAAACCCAACAACTTGGAAGTTGGCAGGCATGCGACGCTAGATCCTACCAGGGCAGGGCTACGTAAGGATAAACTGGCCAATCACTAGGCAGTCTTTGACTTGAAGTTTAATTAGTGGATGCCAAAGCCCCAGCTATTCTCAGCTTTTCAGGTTGGAAAACAGGTAACGCAATAATTACGGGTCGCCGTCTGCAGATGGCCTGAGCCGCTGCTAAGCAGCCCAGTCCTGGGGCGATAAAACCCAGATTGTGTTGATGTGCGAGGTTCGGTTAGTCGTCACCTAACTCGCCTGTGAAATTGCATTGCGTCGTGTCTGATACCTCGACAGCAGTGTAATTGGCTCTGGTGAAGGGTTTGGCTTAATTGACTCAAAGAGCGTACTAGCGGAGTGAATTGCGTCAAGGGCAGCCAACCAGAGAGCGAGAACGAAACACGCCCTCTCTTATGTTCTGCATGTTTCCGGACATGCAACTTGACACTTGTCGACCCGGCCTGCGTTAAGTAATTATCTTTGAGATTTCAATTGCAAGAGTCGTAGATTGGTACACAATTCACAGGGTATACAAGGTATAGTTAGTATGGATGATTGTTGTCGCGCAATCATCTCGCTCTCGCCTTTCCTCGTTCTCGGAGGCTGGATGGCAGCGCTGTCTGGGATGCAGGAGTGACGTGGACTTAAACAAGCTGGGGCTAGCGTCATCGCACCTCGGCGCTGCCTCCAGCCGCCGCAGAGGTCTTGGCTGCTGGTCTTGGCTGATTCTTGGCACGGGTAAAATGTGCCCGCCAAGGAAAGCAGCCCAGGGGAAGCTGTTAAGATATAGTCTTTACAATCGCGCAATCGGCCTCCAAGCTTGAACAATTCTCACCCCTCATTGGTCAAGACTCTCTTTGTCATAGGTACGTCACTAACAGCTCAGCTTCGCCTGGCGGTCGGCAGGCGGACTCTTATCACAGATGGACGCTTCTAGCTTGTAGTCACTCTGTACATCTCATTCTTATCGTGTCCCAACATCCCATCCGAAACACAAAAGTCATCCCACGACCCAACTGCTCGCTCTTGCCATCGGCATCACCAGTTTTCCTCCTTTGTCCCTCCGGAATCCCTTGGGTCAAAACGGCTTATCGTCCCAGCACAGAACGCCTCCAAGATATCTCCACCCATCCGGACACCCAGACCTTCCCGTGTCTCAGTGCCACTTCGAGCGCCATTACAGCATTGCGGTGCCATTGCAGCTCCCAATATCTACTGGGGCCCGCTCTTTACCCCCCGTTCCCCCTCTTGCTCATTTTCCCTCTCTCTTTGCCTCTTAGGTCAAGTCAACACAACAACCGGGACACTTGATGGGTTTTCTCGAAATACGGGCGCCGACGTCACTGCGGCTGGCCATGCTGGCTGCAGGCGAACATTGGGATCAAACATCGGTGACGGCGCCGTCGCCCTTCACCATCTTCCAGAATGCGGAACCACACGAATCGCATCCGTCTTTCCAACATCTAGTCTTCCTCGTTTTTGGTGCCGTGTTGGAAGTCGTCTGCGTTAGTTTGCCTGGCTACATCATCGCGCGCCTGGGCCACTTCGATGCCGACAAGCAGAAATTTCTCGCCAATCTCAATGTCATGCTATTCACGCCGTGTCTGAGTATGTCAATGGTGATCCCGCCGTGGTGGTTATCGGGTGCTGACCATTGGCAGTCTTCACCAAACTCGCATCGCAACTGAACGCCGGCAAGCTCGTCGCACTCGGCATCATCCCCGTCATCTTCGTCATCCAGACCCTGGTCTCGTACGTCGTCTCCCGGGTCGTCTCGAAATGCTTCGGCTTCGGCCCGCGCGCTTCTAATTTCGTCACGGCCATGGGCGTATTCGGCAACTCCAACTCGCTGCCCATCTCCCTGGTTATCTCGCTGGCGCAAACATTGAAGGGCTTGCATTGGGACAGGATACCGGGCGACAACGACGACGAAGTCGCTGCGCGCGGTATTTTGTACCTGCTGGTTTTCCAACAGCTTGGCCAACTAGTCAGGTGGAGCTGGGGATACCATGTGCTGCTGGCCCCGAAGGACAAGTATGAGGAGGACGTCAACGAGTCGATCGAGGAGGGCCGCTATCACGGGGAAGCGCAAGACGAAGGGGAAACACAGGGGTTACTTGAGGGTGTCGACGTTTCTCTCCACGAGGAGGGAGATGAGCAGTATCTCCGCCCGGCAAGCCCGACGCACACCGACGACACCCACGTCTATGAGCCTGCTGGACGGACCCCTGTTGGCGGGACGTCGAGAACATCACCAAATGACTCGGAGGATGACGAGCATGAGCATGATGGGATGTGGAAACCGGACAGGAAGCCATACGTAAACGGATGCCATGGTCTTGGCGGCAACCCCGAACACGATGACGGCGACTTCGACAGGATTCTATCATTCCCGCGCATTCGCAACAGTGACGAACCCGAGGCCCCGTCGGGCATCAAGGGGATCCCAGTACGGATGCAGCGATCGATTAAAAAGATCAAAGCCAAGACTTGTAATCATCTCAACGCCACCGGTCGACGCGCCTTCAACACCCTCCCTCGTCCCATGCAAATAGCACTTACAGGCTTTGCCCACGTCTCGGAGAGCGTGTACAAATTCATCTGGGCTTTCATGAACCCGCCCCTTTGGGCCATGCTCCTCGCCGTTGTCGTTGCATCCGTCCCCAACCTACAGTCGCTCTTCTTCCGCGAAGGCTCCTTTATGAAAACCAGCGTCACAGCGGCTATCAGTTCGAGCGCGGGCGTCGCGGTACCCCTTATTCTCGTGGTCCTGGGCGCCAACCTGGCACGCAACACGCAGCGGACCGCCGACGAGGTGGACCCGGAGGAGAAGGCCATCGGCACGCGTCTGCTGGTTGCGTCGCTCGTCAGCCGCATGCTGCTGCCGACGCTGATCATGGCGCCGATTCTGGCCCTCTTTGCGAAATGTGTGCCTGTGAGCATATTGGACGATCCGATTTTTGTGATTGTCTGCTTTCTCTTGACGGGTGCGCCGAGCGCGCTGCAGCTGGCCCAGATTTGCCAGATCAACAATGTGTACGAGACGGTGATGGGCAAGATTCTGTTCCAGAGCTATGTCATTTGGTGAGTTCCATCTCTGTGGTTTTGAGTGTGAAGGACAGTGTGCTGACGGTGGTGATAGGATCTTGCCGTCTACGCTGATGCTGGTGTTGTGCGCCATGGAGGTTGTGGAGTGGGCGAAGTGAGGTGGTTCCACACAACCTAGGTGCAGACTGCCTGGCTGCGTTTCCTTTTTGTTTCGTGTCATTCGCGAAAGCAACCACTTGCAAGGGTGGCTGGCGTTGGTGTATTAAGGGAGTTCAGTGGGTTTGGGCGTATTATTGGGATATGGCTTAACGGGCTCCTGGATGCCATGTCCCGCAATGGGTATCAGGAGAGGTTGAAGGGGAAACAGATGGTTGTGGCTCAAAAAGAGAGTTAGTCACTGGTTTAGGGGACGCGAACCGGGACATAGATTGGAGCCCCTGAGGGCGGCGGAACAGGAAGATAGACGGGTGGCAACAGCATATATATCTGTATAAATCAGGCTGTATTAGTATTTCCTAGTAGGTATGGCTGAGGGAGGCAGGCAACTTGTCACGCCCGTATACGATAGCAGACCGACTGGTCGCATGGCATCAGTTAGAGACGTCTTGGTCTTGGAGACGGCCTCCTATTACTTGGCAGCTTCTCTCCGCGCCCATATCGCCAACATAGCAGACTGTGTGATAAGCTGTTAGGGATGGCCTTCCACCATCCCAGGCACCAACCGCGGCACAACCACGAGCCCTATCAACTCCCGACCGCATCCTACTACACGCCATCCACACCCGTGTCGGTCTCGTCCTCCCCGGGCGCGGCAATGACCCAGTCCCTCACAGCCCCCTTATAATCCGAGATCCGCACATCCCGTATCCCCACCACAATCACCCGCACCTCTTCCCCGGCCGCAAACCGACTTGTGCCCGTCCCGGGCCCTACCCCATTTGTCAAGACCCCCTTCTCCTCCCCATCCGCTGCAACCCCGCCGCCGGCGGCAATACCGCCGAGATCGACCATGGCGTCGTCAAACGTGTTGTTCTCCAGGTGCACGTCCCGGTAGTAGTGCTCCTCGGGGCTGTCGCGGTCGACGAGCCGCGCGCGGCCGCTGATGGTCGCGCTGATGGAGGAGATGGCCGACGCGTTGAGGTTGTAGAGCAGCGCGGCCAGCGACGAGGGCGGGGCGCGCACGGGCGACGAGCCGGAGGAGAGGCGGCGGGATTGGGATGTTGTTGCTGAGGGGCGGTGGGAGACCCCTTTTTGGTTTGGGTTGTTTTTTGTGGTTAGTTGGTTGGTGGTTGGTTGATGGGAAAGAGGAGGGGGAAGGGGGGGGGAGGCCGGGTTGCGTGGGCGGGGGAGGGCTTACAGTCATGGACGAGGAGGGAGACGTTGGGGTTGGTGGTGAGGTTGTTGGTCTTTTTGCTGGCTGGGTTGGTGGTCATGACGATGACGGGGCCGCGTGAGTACGGGGACGAGGGGAGGTAGGTGTAGTTCATGAGGGAGACGTGCGGGGTGTTGTTGGCGCAGGTGGCTAGGTGGAGGAAGCGCGCATTCTCGATGCACTGGACGACTTCTTGCGGGAGCGAGGCCGTGACACGCATGTTGGTGTCGCCCGCCGAGGCTTCGTGGCTGAGGGGTATTTGCTGCTCCATGGCGGGTGGTCGGAATATAGACTCGATAGGCATTCGCAGCGAATTCGGTAGTGGAGAATTTCAAGCTAGTTGGTGGTGTTCAGTTGAGATCGCGCAGTGGGGTGAGATCGCCATCTCTGCGCCCGCTGGCTGGAGACTGGTTCAGGATGACTAATGCGGGGAAATGGCTGATCCCTGGCCATCCCGCAGCAATGACGTGCCCATTTTTGGGGTTATCGTTCCGTTCTGGAGAGAATACCAATCTCGAGAGCTGGCGGGCAGAACCAACAACGCGTCTCCGCGCGCTCTTCGTGAATTGGAGAATCTAGGCGCGGAACGGGCATTTGATCTTCAACGGGTCACGAGCTCTGCCGAGCTGAGGCCGGCTCTTGGCACGGCTTCCGGCGGCCCGGCTACTGTCGGCCTGTCTCACATCCCAACACCCGGCGGCTGCTGCCGTGAAGCTCTCTCTCTTCCTCTTCCTCAACTCGCCAACATCCCAATGGGCCATTGAAGCTGTCGTGCATGTTCAGCCATCACCCAAAATCCAGCAAATAACCCAGACACTAGCCAATCTCACAATGCGCTCCCTAAAACGGACCTCGCACCGCCTGCGGGCACCCCTCGCCAGTCCCGCCTCCTCCCCGCGCCGCCTCCCGGCAACTCAGAGCCGGCCGATAACAACCCACCCAAGCTGCTCCCAGACCACCACCACCGTCAACCCGATCACGACCCTCCTGATCGCCAACCGCGGCGAGATCGCCCTGCGCATCGCCCGCACCGCCGCCGCGATGGGCATCCGCACCACGACGCTCTACACCGACGTCGACGCCGCCTCGCAGCACGCAAAGTGCTCCCCGCACGCCATTGGGCTCGGCCCCGCCGAGGCCAAGGGCTACCTCGACGGGCCGCGCATCGTGGCGCTCGCCAAGCAGCACGGCATCGGCGCGCTGCACCCGGGCTACGGCTTCCTGAGCGAGAACCCCGGTTTTGCGCAGGCGTGCGAGGATGCGGGGATTGTCTTCATCGGGCCGCCGCCCAAGGCGATGGCGGACATGGGCGACAAGGCGCGCAGCAAGGAGATCATGACTGCCGCCGGGGTGCCGTGTGTGCCGGGGTATCATGGGGCGGAGCAGACGCCGGCGGAGCTGAGGGTGCGGGCGCGGGAGATCCAGTATCCGGTGCTGCTGAAGAGTGTGAAGGGTGGTGGCGGGAAGGGGATGCGGATTGTGCGGACGGATGAGGAGTTTGAGGCGCAGCTGAGGAGCGCGAGGGCGGAGGCGAGGGCGAGCTTCGGAGACGGGGGGGAGGTGATGCTGGTGGAGAAGTATGTGGTGCGGCCGAGGCATGTGGAGGTCCAGGTGTTTGCCGACAAGTATGGGAACTGTGTTGCGCTGGGCGAGCGTGATTGCAGCGTGCAGCGGCGGCATCAGAAGATTCTCGAGGAGAGCCCCGCGCCGCTGCTCGACGACCCGACCCGGCACGACCTGTGGGATAAGGCGCGCACCGCAGCGCTGGCGGTTGGGTACGTGGGCGCCGGCACGGTCGAGTTCATCCTCGACAAGGACACGGGCGCGTTTTACTTCATGGAGATGAACACCCGCCTGCAGGTCGAGCACCCCGTCAGCGAGATGGTGACGGGCACCGACCTGGTCGAGTGGCAGTTCCGTGTTGCTGCGGGCGAGCGGCTGCCCCTAACGCAGGACGAGATCGAGGCGCGCATTCTCGAGCGCGGCGCGGCCATCGAAGCGCGCATCTACGCCGAGAACCCGGACAAGGGTTTCTTTCCGGACTCGGGCAAGCTGGTGCACCTCGTCACGCCCAAGACGGATTCCGACGTGCGCATCGATGCCGGGTTCGTCGAGGGGGACACTGTCTCTGAGGCCTACGACGGCATGATCGCCAAGCTGATCGTCCGTGGCCGGGACCGTGAGACGGCCATTCGCAGAATGGAGCTTGCGCTGCGCGAGTACGAGGTCGTCGGGCTCAGCACCAACATTGAGTTCCTCAAGCGGCTGTGCCGTAGCAAGGCCTTCATCGAGGGCGATGTCGAGACGGGGTTCATTGACAACTGGAGGGACGAGCTCTTTGCGCCGAGGCACACATCTGACGAGGTGTTTGCGCAGGCGGCGCTGGGGTTGCTCAGCGCGCAGATCAAATCCGCTGCTGTTTCCGGGCCGCATGGCGGGACGTTGGGCTTCGGCGAAGCTGGCGCGCAGAGCAAGCGCAAGTTTGCTTTCCGTGTTGCTCGGGATGATGCCGAAGAAAGCGAGCACGAGGTCGCGCAGGTGGAGGTCGCGCAGCAAGGGAACGGGCTCTACAGCGTGTCTGTCTCAAGAAGCGGCGCCGAGACACCCGTGGTATTCGAGAATGTTGTTTCTGAGCTTGGCTCGGCATCGGCAGCAAAGACGCAGCTGACGACCTTCTTTCCCACTGCCCGTGTCGAGTCCACGCTGGTACAGGACCCGGCTGCCCCGGAGAAGCTGACCGTGTTCCAACTTGGCGAGAAGACAGAGTTGGGACTGGTGTCGCCGGCCTGGTTTGACAAGGCGCTGGGGCTGAAGGAGGTGGTTGGCAGCGTCGTGGCGCCCATGCCGTGCAAGATCTTGAGGAATGAGGTTGCCGAGGGGCAGGAAGTAGAGAAGGGGGCGCCGCTTGTCGTGTAAGTATCGAGTCTCCAACAGCGGGGCCCGGAGGTGGCTAACGGCGCTTTGCAGCATCGAGTCGATGAAGATGGAGACGGTCATTCGGTCGCCGCAAAAAGGAGTTGTCAAGAGGTTGGCGCATAAGGAAGGGGTGAGTACTCTGGAATGCCAGTCTGGAGGATCTGTTGTACTGACATGCAGAACAGGATATCTGCAAGGCCGGGACGGTCCTCGTTCTCTTCGAGGATGTTGTGGATGGGACTGTAGCGGCGGAGTCATGATGACGGGTCATGGTGATTAAGCGAGGGCAGACGACTCTGTATACCCATTTGATGCTCCGGTCAGGGCCGCCGAGGAATGCGCAGTTGGAGTATGATGTTTTCCCTGCAGCATGCTAGAATACCTGCCAGGTGATATCATCGGCACTGCTTCCTGTGATAGAGACTGCCGCACACTGCATAAACCAAAAGGCTTCTCCGTGCAGCCAAGCTCATGAGGGCCTCCGCCCTGTTAACTAACGTACAGGGAAATTGCCTACAATATTGAGCTCACCAAGCTCGAGTTCAAGGATGGGGCTCTATGGCTTCGTCGCATACCAAAGGCGACGCCCACGCCGTTTCCCACCATCTCGCTAATACCGAACACAAAGAGACTGCTCTCGTCATCAGCCAGTGCACGACCGCAACGGCTCTTGAGTTTTCGTCATGTCTAACACAGAGACTACTCGAAAGTGAGGCAACTCGATTTTAGATCCACCCTCAAGCTGAAAAAAAAATTTGTTTGATATCCCACGGCGGTTCCTGATGGTATAGAGGTGGTCGGCCTGCATTTGTGACACGCCCAAATGTAGCGGCTGCTGCAAGTTGAGATGGCTGACAGGTGTTGGTGGGATGGAAGATGGGACGACTGACTCCAAGGAGTGCAACTGCCTGAGACCCCTGACCCACAGCGCCCCGACAGCTGGAGCCGAGGCTTCTCCACATCTGCTAATTAGCGATTGACCAGTGAGAGCAGTAGTTATCGCAGACAAGTCGATTTCCCAGATGCCACGCATCTCAAACCAGCCGACCATCCGATATTGCGGCCCCGAACCCTCTCGACTTTGCATCGCCCCGTCTCCAGCATAAGAAGCCAAACACAGCCATGGTTGTCAGGATACAATATCGGCACCTTGTGAGGGTGGCCCAGCGCCAGGGTGCCGCAACCCACCCCCGCGCCCGCTGCTTCCAGACAGGGTCTCCAGCCCGGATCGCTCAACACCGTCAACACCAACCCTTCTCGACATGCCCAGCCCGGCACCAAGACCAGAAGCCGGCACCCGTCCCCGAAACACCCCCCGCACCCGCGTCCGCGCCCGCACCCCCCACCACAGCCTCACCGACCCCGTCCCCAAAGCCCGCGCCCCCCAAAAAACGCACCATCCCACGCCTCATCTTCGCCACGGCCTTCCTCCTCCTCGGCATCGCCGCCGGCTCCGGCGTGCGCCTCTTCCTGGCCCCACCGAGCCCCGTCGAGCCCGACAGCGAAGCCGACGCGTACACGACCCAGGTCCTCCACGCGCAGGCGGCGCAGCTCCCGCTCGTGGCGCAGCTCGCGGCGGACCCGGCGTGGGACGCGTGGGACGCGTACGCGTCGCTGCCGGCGGCGCACCGCGCGCAGCACACGACGGCGGGGGCGCTGCGCGGGGCGCGCGGCCTGGGCGGGTACCAGCGCGTGTTCCGCCACCGGGCGACGGGCGAGGTCGTGAGCGTCGTCTTCTTCGGGCCCGCGACGGCCGGGTGGCCCGGCGTCGTGCACGGCGGGTGTCTGGCGACGGTGCTGGACGAGAGCTGCGGCCGCGCCGCGTTCCAGCAGTGGGGTGGGCGGGCCGGCCTGACGGCGCGGCTGGGGCTCGAGTACAAGCGCGTGACGCTGGCGAACGGGTTCTATGCCGTGCGGGTGCGCGTCAGGCCGGATGCGGAGCTGCCGGAGGAGGAGAGGGGGAAGGGCCACTACAAGTGTTTTGTGGATGGGGTTGTCGAGGATGTCGTGACGGGGGACGCGTTGGTGACGGCTGAGGCGCTGTTTGTGGCGCTGGGGGGGAAGAATGGGAATGGGGGGCAGATGACGGCGGAGCAGATGGAAGCGCATTCCAAGTTTTGAATGAAGGGTGGGCAGCGTACGTGATAGACACGAGCGCTGGCATCTGGCGTTAGACTTGGCTGGTTGCACGCATAGAGAGCTCGTGATTTAGCCTGGGGCGGTATATCTCAAGATGTACAGCGTTGCATGGCGTCTGTGTCTTTTACATGGACCCAACGGTGGGCAGATCTCGCGCCGCAGGGTATTATTCGACTGCCAGTATATTTATACCATACATTAAGAACTGAACTTGGCCCGTAGGCTATGCAACCAGCAATAGTACATCACCCCGACCCTATCGCGGACGCCGTGAATAAGATCTAATAGCCATCCCAATTCCAACGCCTTTATGCCATCCCGGCGATCCCAAACCCAGCCGCAAAATCCCCATCCAAATCCAGGTCTAGCCCCTTGAACCCGTCCTCGACAACCCACGGGCGACCCTTCTCCGGCGTGTACAAGGCCTCACAAGCGCGGCCAACGACAAGCAGCCCTGGTGGACGGCTGCCCTCCTGCTCGATCGCCTCGGCAACAAACTGCAGGGTAGTCCGAATGACGCGTTGGTCGGGGCAGCTGGCTCGTTCGATGACGGCGCAGGGCGTGCTGGACGGCCACAGTGCCCTCTTTGGCGCGTCGTTTGTTTGTTCCGCAGGTTCCGCAGTCTCCTCCCCCCCATCTCCCCCGCGCTGCGCCTCCTCGTCGGTATATGCCGTCAGCTCGGCCACGAGGCCCTTGATCCGGTGCAGCGCCATCAGAAACACCACGGTCCGCGACCCGACAAACTGCGGCGGCTGCGGCGGCTTGCCCTTCTTCCCCGTGCCGGTGCACACCAGCACCTGGTCCGCCACATCCCGCTGCGTCGGCGGGATGCCGGCAAACAGCGGCGCGCTGAGGCTGCTCGTGATGCCGGGAAGCACGGCCACGCGGTCGCCCAGCCCGCGCTCGCGGAAGAAGGCGACCTCCTCGCCGCCGCGGCCGTAGATGAAGGGGTCGCCCTGCTTGAGGCGGAGCACCGTCTTGCCCGCGCGCACGCCGTCCAGCGCCTGCTCGAGCAGCTCCTCCTGGGCGCGCTCGGCATTGCCCGGGAACTTGCGCGCGATGGACACGGGCGTGCGGCGGGGGATGAGGTCGAGCACGCCCGCGGGGACGAGCTTGTCGGCGAGGATGATGTCGGCGGTCTGTATCGCCTTGTAGGTCGCGCGGGTGAGGAGATCCGGGTGGCCCGGCCCGCTGCCGGCGAGAATAACCCGGCCGACGACGGTCCGTCCTCCCCCGGTCTCCCCCCCTCCGCCCACCCCGGCCCCCCCATTCCCGCGGTACGACTGCAACACCGCCTCGACATCCCCCTCGGTAATCCCCGCCAGCCTCTTCAGCGGCCAATACTCACACACCTGCGCAAGCCACCTCATGCGCCGCGTCTTGGCCGCCTCCCCATCATCCCCCTCCAGCACCACCAGCTGATTCAGCCCGCTCCCCTGCTCAACCCCATCATCGACCCCCTCCCCAACAACCGGCCCCTTCCCACTGCCTCCCACCACCATCCGCCGCGCCGCCCCCAGCCGGCCCACCGCCCCGCCCAGGCCCCCCGGCAGCCCGGCCGCCACCTCGCGCCGGATCCGCCCCGCCAGCTTGCACCCCATGCCGTTGGTCGTGACGCCGATCTGCAGCGGCCCATCGACATGCACGCTCGGCAGGCTGAACGAGCACAGCTGCGGCGCGTCCACGACATTGACGGGGATGCGGTGGCGGCGGCACAGCGCGGCCAGCTCGGCGGGGCCCCCCGGGAAGCCGGCGAGGAAGGGGGTTCCTAGAGAAGAGGAAGAAGAGGAGGGCGGGGGGATGACGAAGACGGCGTCGACGACGTGGTCGACTTCGGGCCGGCCGAGGGCGAAGAGGTCGGTTTGGGAAAAGGGGCGGGCGAGGTGGGTGAGTTGGTTGGTGGCGATGAGGGCTGTGAGGGTGCTGTGGAGGGGCTGTTGCGATTCGTCCGAGGACGGGAGCGAGATGAGGATTGGCTTGGCGCCGGCGGCGAGGGACGACGACGCGCGGGACGCGGCGAGCGGGGAGGAGGCATGGCAGGCGGCGAGGATGAGGTGGATGTGCGCGGTGCAGTGCTGGGCTGTGAGGAGGGCGGTCTGGTAGCTTGGCGGTGGCGAGGGCGGTGGCTGGGATGCCATTGTGGTGGTTGTGGTGGTTGATGTCCGGGATCGGGATTGTGGTCAACAATAGCTGTTTTTAAGAAGTGGTGATGGTGATGGTGGTGGGTGGCCTGGGAGCCGTGGCATCGACAAGTATGATGATGGGGAAGGAGAGCGCAAGACTCGGGAAAGAGACAAGACGGGATGAGAGAATTTAAACCGAATACCAGCAGAACAGTCACCCACCCCATGGCCGCCCTTCAAACCGACTCTTACACCGCGATATCCACATCTCCGCTGTGGCTCTCAACCCGCTGTGGGATCTCGTTCAACTCTTTATCTCAGTCAAGGGGTTTGAACAACTCGCCGGCCAGTCAGCGGCCGCCATTTCCCACTTACACAGACTCTTCCGCTGAGCAAGGTTAGCGCCCGCTGACGCCATTTCACGAGCGGTCCCTTATCGCTTATCGTCGCCCTGCCAAGGCTCTCGAGGCAGCAATGCTCGACTCCGCGGGGCCGAAGCCGCACCGGAGATGCTTACCATGAAACAACTGTCTTATCGAGACATGTATTCTGCGTGTTTTACGAAACGGCGGCTTGTCTAATATGATTGACTCAGTGTCTCGAGACCAACATGATTGGCCTTGCCAAGCCCGACATCGAGAGGTATAAAGACCCGCCGTCTTCCATTCAAAGTCCAGAGGGGTACAAAAACACGAACCTCGCCACGACCGGCCAACAGCACGACAGTCGTCAAATTAAAACATCATACAGAACAGTAAACCCAAGCCGCCCTTCCCATATTCACCTGGGATCCGTTAGGGTACCACACCGGCCAAACCTTGAGGAGTCGTAATTATATACAATAAAAATCGCCCAGTCGTATCTGCGGTCGGAACAAGCCAGAATGCCGTTGGGAAGTGATATCGCGGAAATAAAAATAAATCGATCATGCCGAAAAGTCGTATGACGCCGAGGCCTGGCTTTGGTATGATGGCAAGAGAGTCGCGAGAGTCGCGAAGACTGGGTCTTTGGCCACCCCACTGGTAGGTCCTGTTCAGTTGCCATGTGTCCGCAACTGCTCGAACCCGTCCATCGAGCATCCCCAGAGGATGTGTTGCTGGCCCGTCTACATGACGGTACACTTCGACTCATCGCGCTCTTTCCTGACCGATAGAGCGACGCGGGCTGCCTCGGTGAATGCTTCGTTGACTCCCCGATTGCGCATGGCCGAACACTCGAGATACCGAACGGCGTGGATGCGGCGTGCCACCTCGAGCCCTGCATCGTAGCTGATGGTCGGCTTCTTCTCCCGCGGGCTGGCCTCCTCGGCGGTCCCATCTTCGGCGTCGCCCGACTCTCGCAGATCGCACTTCAGCGCAACCAAAACCAGTTTGACGCCCGGGCAGTTGTCGGCAATCTCGCCCACCCATTTGCTCTCCACGTTCTCAAGCGAGTCTTTGCTGTCGACCGAATAGCAGAGCATGATCAGGTCCGTGTCATCTGCGAATGCTGTCAGCCATGTTGCGCCTCGCAAATCCAACCCAGCGTCGAGGGTCCTCACCGTATGAGAGACTCCGTAGCCTGTCAAATTCTTCTTGCCCAGCCGTATCCCATAGCGATAGCTCGATGTGAACATTATCGACAAAGATGTCTGTATGAAGCCCCAGTCAGCGAACCTCGATTCTATCCCATGTGCCCGGACCATATCCCAGAGCAGGAGCGTACCGTGGACGTAGTTCTCGAACACTGTCGGCTCATAAACGGTGGGGAAGTACCTGTGCCATGTTAGGCAAAGACAATCGAAGCAGTATCGTGCGTGTTGGGGGTTCGAACTCACCCTCGGGTAAAAACATTCAGCAATGACGTCTTGCCGCACGCACCGTCGCCGCTGTTTGGGGAGAAATGCGTCAGCTCATTCGAGCATCGCACGAGACGGGTGGGGAAACTCACAGCAAGACGAGCTTGCGCTGCACCGTCTTCGAACCCCCGAGACCACAAGGCATTGTTGCGAGTTGATGGGCGAGCTGCGCGAATACGATTGTTTCCCGCAAGGGTGTCGAGATGCCGGCTGAACAATGACAATGGGAACAGCGATCTGTGGGCCAGTCGTCTGTGTCTCGTGTTCTCGGCTATGCGTTGCGCGTTGTCACCGGTCGGAGTGTGGAAGAAGTCGCGGCGGGAGGCGGCAAAAGTATAACGAACTAGGTAGGTATGGTTTACTGCGAACGACGAACCGGCTTTGGGGTTACCGCTATGTAGGGAGAAGGTGCGAGCGATGGCGGCGGGCCAGAGGCGCGAGGAGCAGCAGGTGTTCAGCCTGGGGCACTGCTGCACACGTAAGATGCGGGACCGGAAGGAGCAGGCGCCTGCAAAATCAAGCGAGACAGGCTGACTTGAAAAGTGAATGTGTGAATTGCTATCACGAATATGCGCAACGCCGGCAAAAAAGGCAGAAACGAGCGACAGACACGAAGAGAGAGACAGCCTGATCTGGAGAGGAAATTGAGGTCGGAGATGAAGTCAGCGAGATTGGGGCGCACCAGTAACACACTTGGATCGAACAGGGGTAACAGCCTAGGGCCCTAGATTCGCTGGGAATTGACTTGCAAGGATTGGCGCCTGGGGGGCTGGATTTCAATCCCTTGAAGAATCTTGGAAGGGAGAAGCGTTGGCGCGACGCCATGCTGAACTGTCGTACGGAGGACTCAGGACACCGAAGGATATTATGTAAGTGGGCCCACAGAAACACGCCTCCCTGTCTTACAGAGCTGAGACCACAGCAACACAGCTTCGACCAAGCCAGAGTCGTTGATATGTTTCGGAGGAGATGGAGCATGCATACAGCCTAACAAGTCTCGCTCTCAACGAAGGTATTCTACCAGGCCTGCATACCAGGCAATATATTGATCTGCCAGATTGCAGGACGGTCCAATCGTTACCAATCTCTAGTCTCTACACCACGATTCAAAGGTGCCCCTCGTTATACGCACCCGCCGGGTATCCCATCCATCTCAAATCATACACAGCATTCCATGCAGTGACCCCGTCCATCCGCCCCCGAGATACCCGCTCACCGGGCCCCAGCACGGTCCGCGACCTTCAACTCCGCCGCTCTGCTATGAAGCTGGTTCATGAACCCAACATCACCACCAAACTTCTTGTTGCGCTGCCGCACCCGGTCATCAGCCTCCTGCGCCGCGCGGTCCCGCTCCGCTATCATGGCAAGCCGCCGCTCCCGGTCCTTGTCGAGGTCTGTCGCAGCCTCCTGCATTGCTGCCAGCTTGCGCGCCCGCTCTTGCTCCGCTGTTTCTCCGCCTGCGTCTGGGAGGTTGCTGGGCTGGCCGTCGGGTTGTCTTGGGGCGGAGCTGTTTTGGGGGCGGCGGGCCCCGTCGTCGCGGTAGGGGCCGTTTCGGTAGCTGTTTGTGTCGCCTGTGTTTCTTCGTGGTGGGCCATCACGATTGGGCGAGGGATTCCTCCTTCGTCGGTCGTCACCGACCGGGGATCTCCTCCGTCCATCGCGGTCTGGTGAGTACTCCCTCCTGTGGGGCGCAGGAGACGGTGTTCTGGACTCTGCGTTGGAAGGACCACCTCTGTGGCGACTTGTGCGAATATCTCCCCCTCTATCCCGTGCATCCCGTCTGTCGCGGCCATCCCTTCTATCCCCTCTACCCCTCGAATCGGCCGATCCGGATCTGTCCCGTCTCCGATCCCGCGAGTCCCTCCTCCGCCTCCTCCGATCGTGTTCATCTTCCGGTCCGTATCCCCTCGGGCTCCTCGACCTATCTCTCGAATCAGACCTGCGTCGGCGGGAATGCCTCTTGCTGTCTCGATCATCGTCACGGTGGCGATGCGATCGGTGCTGCGAGTGGCGATGCTTGTGCCGCCTCTCTTCCCTGCGCTTCGTCTTGTCTGCATCTTGAGCGTCATCGATCCCCATAGATGCTAGTAACTGCCGTCGCTTGATGGGATCATTCATCATGGCCTCGTATGCCTGCTGTTCCTGCCTCTTGATGGCCAGCAACGGATCCTCCCTGATCTTCGTCGCCATGTCCCGCGTGTTTGTGAGCGGAGTCGGCACTGCAGCCAAGGCATCTTGGCTCGGCTGCTTCTGCAGCTTTTTAACTTCGTTGTCTTGAAGAAGCTTGTCGATGCGCCGCTTGCCGAGTAGGTATGCTTCGTTCTCGGCCGCGTCTCCAGCGCCGTCGTTCGGGCCCGAATACATCCATTCTACCCTCTGAAGTCTCGGCTTCCCGCCTGTGGCTTCGAGAGTCTTCTGGATCTCTTCTTTCCGTCGCTCCTCCTCGATCTCCTGAAGGCGCTGTTGCAGCTTTTTGCGTTCCGCGATCGCTTCGGCCTCGGCCTTATTTGTCGCGGCAATGTTCCCCGACCGTTGGGGATGCCAACTCTTTTTCATATTCAGATCTCCGGAACCCATCTTGGCGGTGGTGGCGCTGCCGGCGCCGCGGGGTTACGAGTGAGCGGAAGAAGATGGTCGCGTCGAGCGGACTTCGTTTTTTGATTGAAAATCGACACTCGCACAGGGTCGCAGGTCGCGCTGGAAGCGGAGATGATGTCGGTAGGCTTGTTGGTGGCTATATGCACGTGCCGGGCGTGGTTTTGCGATTTGTTGTTTTGCTGCGCGCGTGTGGTGGAAGAGGCCTTGGTTCTGGAGGAAGCAGGGCGGAGTGGCAATTTGGACCTTGATGACCCAAAATTTAGCTGCAGGGGAGTCTGTTCTGCTTATTACAATACGAAATACATGATCCCGGCATTTGCATTAGAAGAGTTAGACGCAGTGGACGGCATTCAAGCAATAGTACGATTGAAGCTTCTCATCAAGAAGTAATTAAGGTTGAATAGTACGCTCCATGATCCAGCTCTCAGAGTAACGTTCCTCAAAGATGTGAATTCGAGCTCTGGGACCTGAAGCTCGACACAACCTGAGACAAACCAGAATATGCGACTATCGGTGTGTTATCCTTATGCCCTAGAGGCTGTTCAGCCAATCGATAAGCTGTTTACCCGTACCCCACATCCATCTCCCTTGGCTCAGCCTTATCGCTGTGTGCCTGCTTGGAGCTCTGGTCACTTCAACCATCAAACTTCACGCGAGGGATTCGCAAATTGTCATCTTACCAGCCGCCCAACACAACACAGCGAAAGACCGGACAGCTTCTTGAAGATCCCAACTACCATGTCTGACGACGATTTTATGCAAGCCTCTGATGAGGAGTACGATTTTGAGTACGAGGATGAGGAGGAAGAGGAGAGCGGCGACATCGATATCGAGAACAAGTACTACAATGCGAAGCAGACCAAGGCAGCCGACCCTGAGGATGCAGTGGGCGAGTTCCTAGCCATATCCGCGCTAGAGCCAGAAAAGGGAGAATGGGGCTTCAAGGCCCTCAAGCAAGCCATCAAGCTCGAGTTCAAGTTGCAGAGATATGAGAAGGTCGGTCACTGCTCAGTGCGGACGATTGTGGCCCCGGATCTAACAGATATCAGGCGACCGAGCACTACCGGGAGCTCCTCACGTACGTCAAGTCTGCCATCACCAGGAACTACTCGGAGAAGTCAATCGACAACATGCTCAACTTCATCGAAAAGGGTGCCGACAACCCGGCAGCGGTGCAGTGCATCGAGCAGTTCTATTCTCTCACCCTGGAGTGTTTTCAGAGCACCAACAACGAACGCCTCTGGCTCAAGACGAACATCAAGCTCGCCAAACTCCTCCTTGACCGCAGGGACTACCACGCCGTCGCCCGGAAGCTTAGAGAGCTCCACAGGGTGTGCCGGAAGGAGGACGGCACCGACGATCCGAGCAAGGGCACCTACTCACTCGAGATTTACGCCCTAGAGATTCAAATGTACTCGGAGACGCGGAATAACAACCAGCTCAAGGCACTCTACCAGAAGGCGCTTAAGGTGCGCTCGGCAGTGCCGCATCCCAAAATCCAGGGCGTGATCCGCGAGTGCGGCGGCAAGATGCACATGAGCGAAGAGAACTGGAAAGACGCGCAGAGCGACTTCTTCGAATCCTTCCGCAACTACGACGAGGCCGGCGACCTGCGGCGCATCCAAGTCCTCAAATACCTCCTCCTCACCACCATGCTCATGAAATCGGACATCAACCCCTTTGACAGCCAGGAAACCAAGCCGTACAAAAACGACCCCCGCATCGCCGCCATGACGGACCTCGTCGACGCCTACCAGCGCGACGACATCTACAAGTACGAGGACGTCCTCCAAAAGAACACGGACCTGCTGGCCGACCCCTTCATCGCGGAAAACATCGACGAAGTGACGCGTAACATGCGCACCAAGGGCGTGGTCAAGCTCATCGCCCCCTACACGCGCATGCGACTGTCGTGGATCGCCGAGCGCCTGCGCATCAGCGAGCCCGAGGTCCAGGACATAGTCGGCTACCTGATTGTCGACGGCCGCGTGCAGGGCCGCATCGACGAGCACAACGGCACCGTCGAGATCGAGTCGCGCGGGGACGCCGAGCGCGCCCGCGCCGTCGAGTGCATGGCGTCGGCGGTCGGGGATCTGTATGCCGCGATCTTCAAGGACGGGGATGGCTTCCGCCTGGCCGTGCCTGATATGGCCGGCGGCGGCTTCTCGGATCAGATGGGCGACTTTGGTGGTAGTGGGTTTCCAGAGGGGCCCCGGAGGGGAGGAGGGGGGCTCCGGAGCCGCGGGAACCTCAAGAATATCCTGAATATTGCGGCGCACTGAAGGAGTTCAAGATCTGTTTTCGGGCTCGTGACGATGAGTAACGAGTATTATGACCATTTGCGTGTCCGCCGGGTGCTTTGATGGAGCGGGTGATAGGGTTACAGGATTGGGGAGCGCTACAGGATTGGCGTGGGACAAAACTAGGTGGTATTTCTACCTAGATAGACCGCATTTCTCAAGGTGTAGCGAAGAGATGAATTAATACAAACAAGTGCCAAGCACTTACTTGTGTCTAATGCTTGGAGTTGTGGCATGCCAACGGACTTACCTCGGCACAGTTAGCTTTACACAGACAGTATGCTCGCTGCCGCCTCGGTCGGGGAAATCCCTCAACGGAACCAAACAAGACGGAACTCTCCGTGCCCTGCCGCCGTTGCAACATTGACCTGACCCACAGCGGTTAGCCGGCTAGGGTATCATCCATCGTCACCGTCCAATGATCGACTGTTGTATCAGGGGATCGTCGAGGAGAACGGCATCACAAGCGTCAGGTCGCTGTTTCACCTGGGTATTTATTGTCCCCTGTGGATCCGGCACAGGTCAGGCGCAGTGTGCATAGACAAACCCTACCTAGTCTGTTTGGATAAGGCAGGTCAACTGGGTCTGTACCAAATGGTGTCAAGGCATCCGTAAGGGGGGGCCGGGAGACCTGTATTGCTGCGATCTAGATCGCAGTATAAGGCATCGCGATTATGCACATGCTGGCAAACGTAACATGGCAGATACGGCTCGCCCAGCACGATGAGCATACGAAGGCAAGCAATACAGCAACGTTCGTCAGCTGGTTCGGTAGTGGTCAAGAGACGTCACCAGCGCGAGGCGCACTCCCTAGGTGAGACAAGAAGCTTCGGCCGCTGGCCCGGTGATACTGCCGCTGCTGCAAGGCGGGAGGGCGCAGCCGTGGTGGCGAGAGAGGCCGCTTCTGCAGTTGAAATTCCGGAGCTCGTCGGCAACACACATGATTGGAAAGCCAGGTGATGGTGTATTTCCACTCGTTGGACAGGGATAGCTCGGGAAGTCGGCCGATGAACGGAAACGCGCAGGCCGGGTTCTCCCAACTGGGCCGATCAAAACAGACCGGCGGTCTTTGAAGTCCGATCGTGAAGAGAGCTCACGGGCTCGAAACTGTGACGAGCGTCCGTTTTAGGGCTCTGGTCGGTCTTGATATGTGCACAGCATGTCTCGGCCCAGTGGCTGCTGTCCTCGATGGATGCTGCCATTCCAAGTCGCCGATAAAGGGGCCTTGGTCGTGCGAAAAGGAAGCATTGCAGAGGACTGCCTTGCAGGACAAGCTGGCAGCGCATCTGACCAGCCGCTCGTGGCCTGTCTAGCCATGGCCATGGCCCGATGCCGAGAGGAACCCTGAGTTTGTGCGGTCTTTGTCCAGCAGCTGAAGGGCCAATGGTTGGCATAAATATTAGAATGTCGTGGTCACGACGTTCAATCTTGTCGAGGAGGCTGGGGTTGCAGCAACTCTGCGTTTGGTGATCCGGGACGGACTGGTGTGGTGCTTTTGTTCCGGTGTAGCGGCTCAGCAATCCCAAGAGTCAAGAGTCTTGAGCGGAAGCATGTCTGAGTTCAAATTCGGCGATAGGCAATTCGGGATTCGCGGCCGGGATCTGATGTACTGCCGTTGTTGCCGTTGCTGCCGCGCACCACCATGTCGGCGGCATGGGCATCGAGCCAGGGGAACCCTTGGAAGGGAGGGACCTATGTACCACAAGATCTCAGAATGGTTCAACGATGGGGGAAACTAGCCGAAGTGCACAGTACATAGTTGTCCCAGTAAAATACAGATAATATCTGTGACAATGCAGTAAACCACAGTCAGTTGGGTCCCTCGGGAGTAGAGAGTCGTGCTCTGGGCAGTATGACAGGCAGGCGGGAGGGGAGCGGGAAGCGAGGGCGGCGGCTGGCGGGAAACATCTCGGCCTATCCCCCCGCAATACTTCCCGTTCCTGGAGCACACTCCACTGCGGGGCTGGGCGCAGAAATCCATGGAGTGTGGCCATGAGAATCGCTGGACACAAGTTTGGGATTGGATTCGAGGAGGAATGGAAGTCCCCCGAAGCTTGAACAAGATGAACAAATAATCAGCTCTACCACTCCTAGCAATGACAACAGCGCCGGCATATGCACGTACTGTAGATATCACCCCGCGTTGCTAACCTTGGAACCTGTGTCTTACGGTCCACCGATACGGAGTATCCGTACAGTCGAGTACACTATGTACATGTAGGCAAGTGGAGAAAAGCGTTAAACCGCCAGGGATGATGGATACTCGGGACACGGAAGGAACCTGCCCGAGTTTCGGTCCTTCTAGTCGGGCAACGAAGCCTGGGAAAGCCTCTATTTTTTAGGGCTTTCCTTGCTAATCGACAAACTCCTTCCTCGCTTCTGAGTTACCAATGCGCTAATCTCCTGTCGCTACTTCCCGGTCTAGCAATGACGTGGTGAAGCTCAACACAATTTCTTGTGTTGCATCACAGGAAAGCTGCCCCCCTGGGGTTTTGCAATACATATGCTGGAGTGCATAGGACCCCCCGCTCAGGTACCTAGTCTTGAGATGACCGGCGACTTGGAGGTCCCCGCCATGGACTAGCGGCACGCAGGCTCGCCATGACACCGCCAAAGAACCACTGCCACCCCTCGCCAACACACAAGCACGACTCGGATAGAACGACGTTGATACCCGTCATTTGGAATCCCCCAACACCGCATTACAATCGCGATGCCGAAACGCTCACCAACAACTAATCAAAAATGTTGCCAGCTCAGCAGCCACTGGCCGTCATCGGACATGATGGTTGATACTGGCTGCTCCTGTGGCACTGTGTTCCTGTCCCGCCAACTACATGTAGGTCAGAGCAGAACATGGACCCGGGATTGGGGAACACGTTTAGGATTGGCCCACCTGCAAGCCATCAACCCAAAGATCAAAGCGGGGAAGAACGCCGTCTCTGTCTTCGATAGACCCTAGGATTCGAAGGATCGTCCAGTCCAAGGCAGGGCAGGGAGTGTTTTGATTCGTGCACAAGCTCGACACGCTAACTTTCTACAGGGGGAACATGTGCATGGTGGGATTCCTAATTATAAAAACAAAAACAGTTGGCCATGGCACCGGACAGGAGCCAACCGCTTTTTGGCGTTGCGTGGATGTGGGATCCTGGGGATGGATGGGCGGTAGCCCTGGCCCTTCAGAGCCGAACCCCACAAGAGCGTCCCACGATCCTGGGACGGGCTTCGAGCCAATCACCAAATGCCCCAACAGACAAGGTCCTGCATCCGTCAGCAGTCCGCCACACAATATCTCGCTTCGCAGTCCTCGACAACATTACCCAGAGGTTGGCGCATCAGCCTTGGATGCAGAGCTACAAGCCCCTCCATTCAAAGTGATCATGGGCCCCAGTTCTCCGTCTTGGCGTTGTGACCTTCTCCATGGCATCGGAGCAGCCCACCGTCTGCAGTCCCATGTCTCGGCTCGGCATGACCGCACGTCTTCACGGTTGTTTCCACCATACAGTATTATCCTTGACACACAATCTGCCATGGGGAGGGAGAGCGCCGCCATGATCTGCGGCACATTTCTTTATATACATGGTGTACATGGTGTACAGAGAATACGACACGGTATGCTCATGCTCTAGCCAGGGAACACCCCTTGACAGGCGTAGTCTTAATGTTTAGCCCTGACATATAGTTTCTTAGGGTCCATCCCATGCACATACATGTTGGAGGCATCTCCGTACCCCAAGCATATCAACCAACACCTTCGAGGTTGGGTTTTGGGGGTCTAGGGTATGCCGTCCTGAGGGAGCACAGCCTTTCTGTCGTTGAATCAAGCATGGAGCGCTGCCGTTAACCATGAAGACGGGCAGCCGCGAGGCACGACTGGTTCTGCCGGGGGTTGACAAGGCTCTGGTAGAGAGCCGGTAATTACAGATACAAAGGACCCCCCCCCAGTGTCATGCCGACACTCCTCGGACGGCCGGGGTCCGGACACGACAGCATGGGATGCGCCGCCGGAGGGCCCGTGTGGTGTCAGCAACTTCTTTCCAATCGGTTGCTCTCGGATTCGTATCAAGCGTTCGACTCCAGGTGATGAAAGCTGTTTCGCCCGCCCTGGCGTCCTATCGTGGTGCAGGGACCCGTTGGAGCTGCAGTCACGGACCAACAGCAGGAGGAGCGGCCCACAAACGCCCTCTCAGATGGTGTGGGCCCGGCCTACCACGCTAGTCAGTTGCACATCGTCTGGCACTCTGCTGAGAGCCCACACGCACCGGGAACACAGAAAGCGGGAAGTGATGTTCCAAGCTCAAGGCCAGTGGGGGTGCGGACGACGAACGGCGATGGCAAGTGCTGACACGGATGTCCTGGCGGCCAAATGCTTGGTGCGCAAGGTATCAAGGGATGGGACGGCAATGGCGTTCTCCTCCGTGCGGGATGCATGGATGCTCGAACGGAGGCTCGTGGAAACGGTCTGGTGGACCCTTTGCCCAGAGTCCGGAGGCTGGCACCCCTGTACCCTGTGCCAGGGGCTCGCAGCATCCAATGCAGCATCCCAGGACAAGGGCCCAGGGGGATTGAGGAACTCGAGACTGAAGATGCGAGAAAACAAAACCACGGCACGGCAAGAGGCAGCAAGGTTCATCACACATTCGGCATGACGAGAGCTCTAAGGCCGCCGGCCCCCTGTTACATTGAGGTTCCAGGCTGTCTCTCAACATGCTAAATAATCACGGCAGGGCTGGGTGTGTCTCATTGGGCCGAAGATTGACAACCGGGCGTTGCTCCGTACTGCGTGGTGGTCGGCGGGCCAGTGCGTCTGAGAAAGCCAGGGGTTCTTCGCCGGTTTTCTCTAAATTTTTTTTCGGGGACAGGGATGTGAGCTCTAACCAGGGCATGGATCGTGAGGTGCGCTGCCGTTGAGTTCCCACCGTAGAGTGGCATGGTTGGATGGCAACGGACCGGCCACTGCAATGGGGCAAGGCTGCAAGCCGTGGACAGATAGCGCAGGCAGGTAAGTAGGAATACCCGGCTGGTAATAATAATAATAATACAGATAATTGGCATCAATTGGGACCTGGACGGGAGTGACGGGCCAAGCAGCAGGCGAGGTTTAATGGATGTCTCCACCCACTAAGTTGGATTGGAGGCTTGGGTCTCGCCTGCACTGCTGCTCCTACTGTTGCTGCCGTTGTTCCTGCCCTGGTCGCCTTTTCCCTCGCAGGCGCAAGCTCTTAATATCGCCGTGGTCCTGCACTGCATGGCGGCCTCTCCCTCCGCTCTCTCTCTCCCCGTCTATCCTATCCGCCCTTTGCTTTCCAGATTACCAGACTTGCTTCCTGCCTGTGCGCCCTCGGTAGCGTTGTTGGTCCCGGCCGGTTGTGTCCCATCACTGCGGTCCGCCCGGGTCGTGACGTCGGTCGTTGTCTCGTTTTGCTTGGTGGGCTCCAAAACTTTATCACGATTCTCATTTCTGTGTCGTCGGTGTGATTCCCCAGCCGGTTAGGGACATCCAGGCTGCGGTACAGTACATGACACGGGCAGCCGACGGCGCTGGCTCTACCAGTCTCAAACTCCACTTTGGCTCCCAGGGCCCAACACGCAGCAGACAGATAAAAACAGACGTCTCTCTTTTCCGCGACTGCGTCCTGCCATCGCTTGGTGCTGCTGGTGCTGCTGGCGTTCCATGCTGAGGCGTCCAGGCTGCACGCTGCTGTTTCGGTGCACACATGCTCCAGGCACAACCCCGGCCAGATCACTTCGGCACCTTCCTCGGCGCTGACCCGACACGCTAGGCACCGCCTGCACTGCGGGAGTTCCCACTGACACAGGGCAGCTCCGCATTGCCCTCCGGCATGTTCCAGCCCGAACCCGCGGCGTACCTCCAGGTGTCGACCGGGTATGCAATCCCTCACGGCCTACCGGACTACACATTTGACGAGACGCCGTTGCGCCTGAGCGACGGCCGAGGGTCGGCGGAGGCAGGCCCAGGCGGCAATAGTGCCGGCGCTCTCCTATTTGGGACGCCAATCTTCAGCACCAATAACGCCAACGTTGGCCCCGCACAGCCCGCATCCAACTCGTTCAACTTCCACGCCACCCCATCCAACACCACCAGTGCGCCTACCACTTCAACCATCTCCGCGCCATCTCACCACAGACCTTCGCTACCGCTCCTGCTCAAGATGGAGCCGAACGCCCATGACCTAGTCGCCCAGGAGGCGGCAGCTCGGGAATACCAAATACAGCCCCAGGTATGGCGATTTTGCACTGCCTGTCTTGAAAAAAAAACCCCGCTCACCAGAACATGCCGTGTTTGCAGGGAGCACTCGTAAGCAAAAAAACGCTGAGTACGGCCATCACGGAGGAATATGCCAAGGCCGACCCCGTCTACGTGCAAAAGACATCGGTGGGTAAATACCTTTTGCGTCTGCCATTCGGCCCGTGTCACTGACATGATTCTCAGGTGCTGCCCCAGACATACTCTCACTATCGCCAAATTCAAGGGGATGGCAACTGCGGCTGGCGGGGTAAGTCGGACGTGCGGCGCCATGCGGTGGATGTTTGGATGGTCTTGCTGACCACACGAATCGGCAGCGATTGGCTTTGGCTACTTTGAGATGCTCATCAAGAGTGGCAGCAATGCCCTGGTTGAGTCAGAGCGGCGGCGGTTCGAGTTGCTCAACGACTACATTGTGAGGGTCGGCGGAATGCCGTCCATGGTTCTCCAGGACTTTGTGGATGAAACCCTCGCTCTCCTGGACACGTTGGCCCGGCTCATTGACAACCCGGAGCAGGCCGCGGCGGAACTGTTCGAGGCCTTCAATACCCAAGACATTTCCAACTCAATCATGTACCACTTCAGGTTACTGGCAAGCTCGTATCTCAAAGGGAACAGCGAACTGTATGGCGCCTTTGTCACGGCCGACATGGGCATCGAGGGCTATTGCCAGTCCGTCCTGGAACGCCACAATGTCGAGATCGACCACCTAGGACTGACCCTACTGGTCAACATACTTCTGAAGCCTGCGGGCTTTGTCCTGGAGGTGGCCTACCTCGACCGGAGCCCTGGGGTAGAGGTCAACACTTACCGCTTTCCCGACGAGGCGAATGAGCGACACCCTTCCGAGTTGGGGCCCGTGATCCATCTCCTCTACCGCCCGGACCACTACGACATCCTGTATCACCCCGAGCCGGTCACCCTGCAGGTTCACCGCGTGTCGAGTTTTACGCAAAACTACGAGATTGAGAGTGCCCCCGTGGCTCTGCACAGCTTCGGTGCTGTTGATATGCAGTCGCTGTCGCTGATCCCCGGATTTGGCGGCCCGCCTCCAGGACTTGGGCCCATGCTCGACACATCCAGCTCTCCACTCACCACGTACAGTCCGAGCTCAGCATCATCCTGGGTACCATCGTCCTTTAGCGAGCCGATACAGCAGGCGCCACCACCGCCGATGCCAGTCCCTACGCCTGCACCGGCACCACAAACGCACCCCCTGCGTTTCAGCGAATACTGCCAGCTTTCCGAGTACGTCGACAACAACACGTGGCGGGAGCCGACGTTTCAGACGACAACGTTCAAGAACAGCCACTTTAATGTGGCGCACTACAACAATCCCAACTTTCAGCCAGAGGAGTACAAGCCCGGAGCCGAAGATCACGAGTCGCCGCCGCGGGCTGGTGGCCGGAAGAGGGGTAGTATATAGACGGTTTTACAAGAGGGCTGGCTGTGCCAACCAGGATTCGGACAGACGTGGGAAAGCCAGAATCCGGCGTGGGATTGGACGACATACTATCAGGCGACCCAGCAGTCGGAGGCAGCATGGAAACGCGGGGCGTGAATAATTACGACAACCTTTTACGACCACAGGCCGCTGCCATGTCTCTTACCTGGTGGCACCGGCGCGCGTAATTACATCAAGCTCGACCATACCCCGTGAGGGTCCGACAGGGCCGGGGCCACAGGCGGAGGAGTTCTGGCGAGCAGTTTAACTTTTACGGCCACTTAATGACGACTCCAGAACCAGGCTGGACGTCCAATGCATCGCAGACGTGTCCTCTCAACTCGATCTAGTTGCGTCGTTCCCCGCCGTATCATGCAGCATTGAAGCTGCAAAGTTGCGAGTGAGGGCGGCCGGTTTACTTATTTTCACTCATCTTATTACTTTTCATCCCTTCAGCTTTATGATGCATGGTGTTCCTGGGGATGGGAATACAGCTGGCTTTTTTATCTTGTTCATGATTCTTTTTGGGGGTTCTGATCATGCATCAGCGAAAGACTGCGTGGGTGGGACCGGAAAAGGGGGCCACAGGGGGAGCCAAGTCCTGGGTCGGCAAGTTGCATCGAATGGCAGAGCGCAGGGAAAAGGACGGTTCCGAAGCCCGCTGGTCAGAAGGCATACTAGCTTTGGGGGAACACAACAGCTTGCTTGCATCTTTATGCGGCGTGGGAAGAGGGGTTGCGATAGTCGCAACCTACGAGGGCACCAGTGGGTGGTTAAGGAGGAGCGGTGAGGGCACGCCATGTACTATTATCTTCCAACTGCCTTGGGCGATGTATTGATGTAGGCCTGCCTCCTGGAGGGGGCAGGGAATCAATAGATTTTCCTTTGCAGTTCAGACTATTGACTCTCGGGCAATTCCTGCACACAGTATCAAGTACCGTGTGCTCTTTTTTCCTTGCTACTGCCCCCTGCAGGGGACCATCAGGGGTAGAGACTTTCCAAGTCTTCCAAAGTCTAGACCGTCAACGGCATACGTTGTTAGTATCTAAGGCAATAAGCACCCGTGGCACCTTGCGTTTATAGCTAACCCAAGCCATCCGGTTTCACTAATATTTACCAAGCCATGTTGGTAGTGTCAGGGGTTTGTCCGCCCTTAGCCGACCACCACGCGGAAATTTGAAACATGCATGCGGAATTTTCTTTTTCGTTCATGTGCTCAGTCTGTGTGCGTTGCACAACAGGCTGGTGTTGGGGTGGGGTTGAGGTGCTGCGTGTAAGTGCCGGGGCTGGAATTGGCCCGTCACAGTTAGCAGAAACAACTGGGTGTGATCGTTGTTAGGAGGGACATTATAGTTATACATGTATTTCCGTAGTATCTTGGAGGTCATCATTTGTTTTGCCCAGCTGCTGCATATGGCTTTTACCTGCTTTGCACCCTCACTGCTGGGTATAGTGGCCCTATAATGAAGACCGAGCCTGGTGGCACGAGGGAAGCAAGCCACTGAGCAACGCAGACTTGCTGGACATGCTCCTGTTGTGCCCGTTGCCAGGCATCCTGTCTATCGCCAATGTCAAAGTATACATACAACTCACAGTTACTCTCCGGATATCAAACAGCAGAATACCCATCAGCTATCCTCTCAACATAGCGCCTCTCCTCCTCGACATCCCCCTCCCCCTCCCCTTTCCCCACCAGCCCCCTCATCAGCTCCACCACCTCGCGCGCATCCACAGTATCAACCCCCTCCAGCCCAACCCTCCGCGCCAACTCGTCCGCCCACGCAGCCGCCACCGTCCTCTCTCTCCCCCAAACCTCCCCGTCTCCCCAGGCCCCGACAGCCACCGCCGCCCTCAACCGCGCGTCCACCTCCTCCAACGACCCCAGCTCCCCCCGCACGCTCGTCACCCGCTTCCCCTCCAGCCCACACGCCACGATCCGCGCCCACGGATTCCCCCCTTCCTCCGCGTCCCCCGCATCGGGAAAGTCCACATTCACCGCCGTGCCCAGCGCGGTCACATGCCGCCGCAGATGCACGCCGAGCGCCGCAATCTTGGCCCGCGGCCCCGCGTCGACATCACCCCCCCCAGGGAAAGAAGAAGAAGAAGAAGAAGATGAAGAAGAAGAAGAAGAAGAAGAAGAAGAAAAAGGAACCACCCAGACCCCCGGATCCGCCGTCACGCCCGCCCGGATCCCAAACAGCCCGCGCAGCACCGCGACCGTGGCCTCCTCGAGCAGGCGCGCGTAGCCGCGCACGGTGAAGTGGGCGTGGGCCGGGGACTTGAGGTCCAGCACGGGCCACAGCACGGCCTGGCCCGGGCCGTGGTACGTGAGCAGGCCGCCGCGCGGGGCGTGCCGCGTCGTGGGGCGGTAGGCGTGGCGATGGCTGGCGGGCGTCGGTCGGCCCGTCGCTGGCCCTGGAGGTGGTGGTGGTGGTGGTGGTGGTGGTGGGGAAGAGGAAGAGGAGGAGAGAGATAGAGGAGGGGGGATGGGGATGGACAGCGGGGCGGTGAGGCGGGCTGTTTCGGC
Source organism: Trichocladium antarcticum (assembly GCA_033297235.1). Lineage (NCBI taxonomy): Eukaryota > Fungi > Ascomycota > Sordariomycetes > Sordariales > Chaetomiaceae > Trichocladium > Trichocladium antarcticum. Next base: position 2,237,134 of record MU853403.1, read on the forward strand.
GGGGGTGAGCGGTGCGGTTTGGCGGCGGCCGAGGGTGTAGATGGGGAGCGGGGTGAAGGAGAGGAGGGTTGGCGTCGCGGGGTCCGGGGAGAGGCGGTCTTTGAAGTTGAGGTGTTGGCGGCGGAGGTGCTCTTGGACGCGGCTGGCGAGGCTGTAGGGGGGGTGGTGGGGGCCGAGGCTGGGGAGGTGGAGGTGCCGGAGGCGCATTGTGTGGTTGTGCGCCTTGTGTCAAGAATTGGATGTAAGGTACTGTGTAAAGTTATGTACGGCCGGGAATTTACTTGCTGGCAATGGGATAGTGACTGCCGGAGATGCATTTCTTGCAGCTTCCTTCCCCGGACAGCCTTGTCGAATGGTTGAGATTCCAGGCCGCTGGTTGGTGGCTTGTGTTTGGAGAAACCCCACCTTCTTCCCCATTGCTTTTTTGCGCGCGGTGGAGCCCGAACTTCCCTGCGCCTGTGGTCTGGTGATTGGATGGCCCCATGGCTCCGCAGCGGCAGAGGCGCCCAGGTTGCATTTGCAGGTCTTGGCCCTGTCAGGCCCGGCTCGCACCCGGCTTGCCGCGCAAAACTGTGCGCCGGGTGTGACGGGACTCTTCCGTTTGATGTGGGGTGTGGAGCGCGTGGGTTTGTGTCTACGAGGTCGCACGCACATAGAAGACATAGTCATCGTGGGAAATCCTTGCTGCTGCTCATCCCTTTAATTGGTTGGTGCATGGCGTTGGTAGACTCACAGGACATGCAAGACGCCGATAGACTGACGATGCAGAGTCCAGGGAGGAAAGGCCGGTTTGCTGGGGCTTGTCAGTCAGGAACGAGTTAGGCCTGAAAAGGGATGGTGATGACTCCTGATGAGGCAGGTGCTACGAAACTCGTATGTAACGGAGTCACGGACCCCTATGGCAGCGGTGCTCAGGTTCCATCCAATCTAGGTAGTAGTATTACATGTACAGTACACACAATCGACCAACATAACATACACAGTACACAGTACACCTGCCCCTAATCCTTGCGCCGCATGAACTCGGCATCCTCCTTGTCATCCGGATCCTCGAATTTGTCGACCCCCATCTCCGTCATCAGATCATCCAGCTTCATCTTCCGGCCCCCTTTGGTCCTCCGCTCCACAGGCGCCCGTCCGCCGGGTTGCCTCTCGCGGGCGCTGGTGATGCCGTGCCGAGGGTCCACATTGACATCAACCACCTTGGGCCGCTTGCGGTTGGCGTTCTGCGCATTCCGGGAGCGGACACCCCCATCACCGGGATCAACACCTCCCCGGCCGAGGCGCACCTTGCGGACGGTGCGCGTCTTGGCCCCCAGCGCCCACAGATCGCCCCAGACGGCTTTGCGCGCGTCGTGGTACGCCTGCTTGGAGAAGGACTTGGGCACGACCCAGCGCTCAATGTCGCCCGCGGGCGTGCACATGTCGAGCGTGACGTGGCCGCGCCGCTTGAGCGGTGTGAGGATGTTGCGCGGCAGCGACAGCGGGTGCGGCGCCGTGGCGTCGTCGGCGTCCTCGTAGCCGGCAAAGGCGCGCGCGGCCGCCTCCTTGCCGTGAAGAAGGGTAGGTCCAGGGCCGTGCGGTGATGCGCCGTCGGGGTGGGCGCCTCTGCGCACCGCGATGTAGCTGAACTTGATGTCTTCGTGACTGTGGTGTGTCCCGCCAAGGATTTTCTGCAAGAAGGGGGGCCGGATGAATCGCTGGTTGAAGTGGCAGAAGTCCTTGCGGCCCAGGCTGAGACCGGGCGTGAGGTACATCGGGCACTTGGTATGGTTGGTGCAAGGCGCGATGATCATGCCGGGCTCGCGCACGCGTTCTGACTTGACTTGAATCTCCTCACTGTGCGGCTCCGGCGACGGCGAGATGATGAACTCATCAAGCAGGCGCGAGCGCACGTTGGCCACGGCCTCGAAACCACGCGGGTGCCCCTTTTCAAGGACGATAAGCACACCGCCATCCGGCGAGAGCATGCTCCAGAGGTTGTCCAGCAGCTCCTTGCGCTTGTACTCCTTTTCGAGCGGCATCATCAGGTGGGATGCAATGATGACATCGAAGACTTTCCGCGGCGCTGGCCCACCGCCAGAGTCAAGGTTGCGTTCAGATCCCTCGACCGAGTGGATATAGTCGGGCAGGCGGGGAAGGAATGTAGTGTTGTCGAGGAAGCGGGAAACGCGTTGCCGCAGGTTCTCGGAGCCCACCACCACCGTTCGCTTGCCAGGCGGCTCTCTGCCCTTAACCTCTCCTGCCTCACGGAGAACCTCCCACTGGGCGTGCAGCACATCCTGCCACGCGGCCAGCCCAGCTCCACCGGCACCGGCATCGAGCACCCGCGGGCCGATTCCATCGGGGCGGGTCATCAGCCCGCGCAGCCACTCGTCGCCGAGGCGCTTCCGCACCTCAACGAGGATGCTCATGGCTGACGCATACAGGCCCGGAAGCACGGTAGCAATATAGGCATCTGCTTCAATCTCAGGCATCCTGTAATGCCCCGCCTCCATGCTGATGGCCTTCTGCGGAAGGTTGGACTTTGACTTTGGCGTCGCCGGACCGTTGGGGAGCCCAGGTCCGCCCAGCATCCGCTCTGCAGTTTCCTGGACATGGGCGATATCGGTTCTCCCGAGCAAGGCGGTGATGGGCTCGACAAATGTCAGCCGGGGCAGCTGCAGCGTGCTGGGATGCGTCTTGAACTGGCCCATCTTCGTGTAGTCGTGCAGACGCGCGCCGGGATCCTCCCAGTCTTCTAGAAAGGTGGCATCCGGTTCGCCCTCGTCCTCGTCAATCTCCTCTTCCTCACGAGGCTCCTCCTCCTCCTCGATGGTGTTCTCTTCCTTGATCGCCCGGGTCGGCTGCAGCGAGGCCGTTTCAAAGTCGCGCTGCAGCTTCATGAGCGCGTGGTACTCGCGCCGGTTGTTGGCCGTGATATTAAGGTAATCGACCTGGGCGTCGGTGAGCGGCGGCGGCGGTTCGACTGCTTCCAGGCCTTCGACGACATCTTGCTCGCTTATAACGTCCTGCTCCTCGGAAACCTTGGCCTCGGCTGTGGCTGAGGGATCAATGGTGTACTCAATCTCCTCCAGGTCGCCGTGTTCCGTCTTCCTCAGGAGAGCATGTTTCGGCACCGAGCCATCGGCCTCCAGTTGGCGAGAGGTAATGCCAACATCTTCAGGGCGGGTTTCACGGAGCGGTGCGCCGTATAACCTCTCGTAGACCTTGTATTCCTCGGGCGTCAGGTAGTCGGGCGGAAGCGTGGTGCCAAAGGTCTGCCTCGCCTGGCGCACGATTTTGTCAATATCCTCGGGGCTCCGATCGGGGTCGATGCTAGTCGGCTCTGCGGAACCGAGTTCCTGCGTTGGCTCTTGTCGGACCGGCCTGGTTGTCGAAAATTGCCTGATGGAATTCGGGCGCCAGGGACGGGCTGCAGAAGCTGGCGAGACTGCTGAGGCTTGCTGCTGCAGGCGCCGGCGCAATAGTGGTTGGGGCGTTAACCTGGCGCGCGGCAGCAAAAGAGCATCGTAAAAGCCCAAGAGCTGGGCCCGGCACCCAGGACACCGGTTTTGCATTTTCCCGGCCGAAATCATGGTCCTCGCGGTGGATTGGGGTGGTGCAAGAAGAGGGTGAGAGGCGCGCGGCGACAAAATAGTTTCACAGCGTGCAGGGTTCTCCAGAGTTTGGTTTACCAATCCCACAGGCCACCACACCAAGAGCCCGCACGTGATACCAGCCAACCCCTGTGTAAGTTGGCAACTGGCAGCAAAACTTCAGCAGCAGTGGTTATTCAAATCAGATATTGATATCATCAACTCGCCTGCTTCCCGGCTCTGCCCCTGTATGTAGTATGGGACAAGCCACAAAGAAAAATCCTCCCATTCCCAGCCTAGACAACGCCGCAAACTCCTCGATACAGCCCCCCTGGAAGTAACCCCTGCCTTACTCATGGCTCAAGTCAGCAAACGTCTTGAATGCAGGACGCGCTGCCGGCCTCGTGCCCGTCCCCGGCTGTACCCTCGCCGGGGGGTTCTTCGTGTTGAACACTGAGTTCTCGGCCGTCTTGTAGGGGTCAAGCTGCGCAATATGTCAGCACGCCAGGGGGGGGACCAACAGCGGGGAAGCAACTCACCGAAAACAACGAGATAAAATACAGCCCAAAGAACGCAATCACGGCATCCACCAACTTTTTGAAATCCCAGACCATCCTCGACCTGGCCACCGACCTCCCGGCATTCCCACCACTGCCCGTCACCCCACTCCCGCCCAACCTCTGCCCCGCCGTCTTGAACACGGCGCCCGCGCCCGCACCGACACCCGCAAGCTTGACGGCCTTCTCGACCGCCGCAGTCAGCGCGGGCGGGTTCGCGCCCTGGATGGTGTCGATGACGGAGCCGTTGCGCAGGACCAGGAAGGTCGGCATGGCGCGCACCGAGTATTGCTGCGCGACATCGCCCTGCGCGTCGACGTCGACCTTCGCAAAGGCGATCTTGCCGGGCTTGGCGTACTTGGTCGCGAGGGAGTCAAACGTCGGCGCGATCATCTTGCAGGGCCCGCACCAGGTCGCGTAGACTAGAACATGGGGGAGGGGGTTGCGTACGTTAGCTACGGAACAGGCGGGATGGACTTGTCCAGGTGGAGGGGTAGTGGGCGACGTACAGTCGGCGATGACGATGGCGTGGGAGCTGACGACTTGGCGCCATTGGGCTGACGAGTTGATGCTAGTTAGTGCGCTCATGATGGGGTTGTTGTTGAGTTGGTTGGAAGCAGAAATGAGCGGTTGCGATACGATGCGATGCGATGCGCTGCGATGCGATGCTTGGAGTCGGCTGTTGGAACTGTCAGCGGCGCGGCACCATGCTAGAACCTTGAAGGCTCAAAGTGTCCAGATCCGCACCCAGATGCGCAAGCTCTAGCGCAGAGGGTTAGGGCTGTCGCACGCTGCCAAGCAATGAACCACATGCTTGGCAGGAAAGCGGTCAGGTTTTTTAAATTCTGCCAACTTCGTCTCAGGTCAAAACTTCCAGAGCTTCCTTCAAGGAAGGTGCTGCGCTGCATCAGGGAATTCAACGCTCATTTAGTCCCTCCATTTGATACCCTCCCTGCTCCGGTCGTTTGTATAATCGAACTCACCATGTCGGGCTACGAACATCAGCCGAAGGTGGGTTTCCAGACCATCCCTGAAAATGACCTTCTTGTTTACGAAAAATGGCTAACTGAGGCTGCAGAAACGGCGTATGGACACCGATGGTGACAACGCCGTGCCACAATTCAAGGCCCAGCCCCGGTTTCACCCAACCGTCCCCCGGGATTGGACCATTTCTATCGCTGTTCCCACCAGCCTCATCACAGAGTACACACCCCCCATCTTCTGCCCCTATCTGCTCCTCTCACTGACTCTCGCGGCAGCTGTGTGACACGAGAGCAGCGGACCACCAATGTAGGCCGTGTTGCCCGGGCCATGGCCATCTTCTCCGTTGACGAGGTTGTCATCTTCGATGATACCCCCATGGAGAAGCGTGCCAATGCCGACCCAGACGCCTACACTGGCGATACCGACCCCGCCCACTTCATGGAGCACATCCTGACCTATCTGGAGGCGCCCCCGTTCATGCGCAAGCTGCTCTTCCCCATCCACCCGAACCTGAGGTCCCAGGGCCTGCTCCCCAGTCTCGACATGCCGCACCATCCGCACAAGGATGAGTGGCTGCCGTATCGGGAGGGTATGGCACTCGATACGCCAGCAAAGGGAGGGAAAGGGTAAGAATGTCGAACGAGACCGACGTCACGAAGCCACCTGGCTAACCAAGCCCAGGACCGTGGTGGATATTGGCATGCCTCAAACCGTGACCATCGCCGAGTCGATCCCGCCAAAGACGCGGGTGACGCTCAAGATGTCGGATGATCCCCATGGGACGCCCGAGCCTGTGCATCCCGCGTTGCCGAGGACACAAGATGGCTACTTCTGGGGCTTCAGCGTGCGCAGGGCCCCGACTCTGTCGAGCGTCTTCACCTCGAGCCCCTACGAAGACGGCTACGATCTGAGCATCGGTACGTCGGAGCGCGGCCAGCCGCTCTCGAGGGCGTTTCCCGAGAACCAGCGGACCAATTTCCAGCACATGCTGATGGCGTTCGGCGGGCCGCGGGGGCTGGAATACGCCGCCATGAACGACCCCGAGCTTGGCGAGTTGGGCATCGCCGGGGCGCGGACCAAGGAGCTGTTTGACCACTGGGTGAACGTGCTGCCGAACCAGGGCACAAGGGGGATTCGGACAGACGAGTCACTTCTGATTGCATTGACTGGGCTGAGGAGGCTGTGGGACAGCAGCTGATCTAACCCGGTTGTCCGATTCCACACAAATACCACCATGGCGTTCTCGAAGGCTTGGCCGTCATGTACTGCATCCCGAGCCAATATTTGGTGTTGTATTCCTGCGTACCGCTCGTTCTGCATGCTTGGTCGACTGTTTGCAAGCGCCATGTCCCAACCAACAACAGCAGTTGGCTGACCAGATCATGATATCTTGCCGAGAAGCACGCATTTCCACTTGCCACTGAATCCACACGCCAGTCACAATCAAGGCCACCCACCCCGCCCAACGGTGCTTGCTTGTTGGCTCGCATGGTACCGCTCCTGCGCCCCCACAAGACTGCAGTCAACGCCACCATCATCCCTGGCTTCGCTTGCCGCGCTGCTTCTACTCTCTCACATGCCTTGGCCGGCCTGTCGGTTAGTTCGGAAAAGAGATAAACGATTAGCCCGAATCCCATCGGGGGGCGCAAGGTAGCGCGGCTAATTCTAACCGTCCAGCGATCATATGCAGCATCCTGAGAAGAAGGTAATCCAACTGAGAGGTACTTCTCCACCGGCCCGTCCTATCAACAACAACACAGGCCAGGTCAACCCCGGAAGTTGTCGACCAGCACACACACATGCGCGCCCACGTGAAGCAACGGACATGCAGACACCCCTCACCCCATCCCCGCCCCCCCTTGCCAGCCAGCCTGCCCGCCGAAGGAACCACCGTTCTGAAACGCTCACAGCCAGGGCCGCATCGGTGTCTGGAGGCCGAAATGATATGATGATGTGATGTGCAGATACGAAGTACACTACAGAGTGGGAGGCAGGTGGGGCCGAAGACCAGCATGCTGCCCGGGATGGTAGCGGTCAGCGGCGTACCCCCCGCCCGGTTTCGCTCGACGCCGCGGCGGCTGCAGTTGTTCCATTGTGTGTTCTCGAACCCTGCCGAACTTCACTTGAAGTCGGCGGCTACACGCCCAGTGTTAGGCACCCCAGAGCACCACGACAGGCGCATCATGTGCCGCTGTCGATCTGGTCGACAACATTGTGCCGCGACCAGCGCTCCCAGGCCCGGCAGTTGCGCTCGACGTCCCGCGGGATGCGCATGTCCGACACGGCGTCCGGGTCGACGATCAGCGACGACAGGAAGCCGCCCGAGGCGTGCCAGGCGGTGTGGCAGTGGAAGGCCCAGATCCCTGGTGGTTGCCGTTAGCCGCGTCGGGGCACGGCGGGAGGAAGGAAAATGGGGGGGTTGTTGGGGGTCAAGAGAGAAAGAGAGGGGAGAAAGGAGGGGGAAACGCACCAGGGGCGCCATCAAACTGTATCACGAGATGGCCGTTGCCGCGGACGAGCTGGACGTCACGCCGATGCGGGTTCTCGGGACGCACAATGGTGCCGTTCCATGTCCCGGGGCCTTCGTGGAGGATGTAAAAGTTGTGGCCGTGGAGGTGCATTGGGTGGCTGTCGACGTGTTGGCATGTCAACTCATACGCGGCTAAAAGAAAGGGGGGAAGTTGGGGAGGGCCGCTTACGATGCCGGACCGTTGTTGTTCACAATGATGCGAATCGAGCTGTTGCGGTAGTAGTTGACCGTGTTCCACTCGGCTGGGTAGCTATAGTTGCCGTCGTTCGCGAGCAGCAGAACCGGGTTGTTGTAATCGGTCCTCATGGAAACACCATTGAACTTCCACAGCGTGACATTAGACGCGTTTTTGTACGACTCGATGTCCATCGTCTGCGTGAAGGTGGGGTCGGGCAGCGGAATCGGGTACAGCGGCTCGCTGACGTCGAGATCGTCGTTGGCACAGGTGCCGGGGTCTGGAACACTCCATGCTCCGCTGGTTGGTGTCGCGGACGCACTGGCCCTGTCGTAGTAGACGGCGGCCACGGCGTTGGGCTGGCGTGCGGCCGAGCACACAGTCAGGTTGGACCGCATCCAGAAGGCAGAGTTGGGTTTCCCAACATCGGCCTTGACCAGCACGTCGACGCGCTGGCCCACGCCTAGAGTGACCACTGTGGTGTTGTACGGCTTGACCGGCACAAAGTCCTCGGCGATGACAGTAAGCATGTGCTCGTCAATGGTGAAGCGCTGGACGCCGTCGCTGCCGGAGTTGATCAGGCGCAGGCGGTGCGTCTTGCCCGTCCGGAAGGTGAACTGGGAGATGCCCGCAGTGTTGGTACATGGCGTCTTGTCTTCCGCGGCAACGGTCGAGCAGTCGAAGTGCATCTTGCCATTGATCAGGTTGTTGTCCGACAACACCCTCGGGCTGCCGTTTGGCGCGAGCATCTCCTCGATGATGTCAAAGTACGGCTTGTGGTGCCAGTCTGTTCAAAGCACAAGTCTCAGCCACTGTGCTGTGTGATGCGCACCATCTCCCCGCCGCAGTTGATCTCACCACTGAGCATGACCGGGCCGAGATCAATGTCATATTCGGCCTGTGTTGGGCCGTGTACCGCTATGGGTCCGAGGACGCCGCCGGAATACTGCGCCGAGTAGTGGGCATGATACCAGCTTGATCCGTACAGGCTGGCAATAAACTCGTATCTGTAGCTCGTCCTTGGCGGGATGGGACATTGAGAGATGCCGGGAGCGCCGTCTTCCCAAGGCGTCTCATGCTGAAGGAACCCGTGCCAGTGGATGGCAGTGCCCTCCTGGGGGCCCGTGATATTGTTGTGCACCTTCACGACGATGGTGTCGCCCCAGTTTGCCTCAATGAGAGGACCCGGAAAAGCTCCATTGACAAGAAGGACATCACGCTGGTATCCGTCTGGCGCGATGATTCCGCGGCTCACAGTAAAGTCGTAGTACCTGACCACGTTGGTCTTAGGGCACTCGAGGTAGGGGTTGTTGCCGTAGTCGGTCAGATTGCCCCATGGACGTCCATCCGGCATGGGATTGTTGGTGAGAAAAAGCGAGAGGACGGGGGCCAACAGAGTCCCCAGGACCGACGCGCTGTTAACTTTCATCAGCCCTGTTCCTGCAAGGTCTTCACGGTCTTCCTGCCGATATAAACGTACCCGTTGGTCTTGGTCTGGGTCAAGGCGGCCTTTGCCGTATAGAGAACGGCCGAGGCAGTCTCGACAACGCCACGCAAGCGGTCCATGATGGGCAACTAGGAGAAAGGGAAAATATAGAACAGAACGCAGACCGGCACAAACGAGCGACTGGAAAAGAATACCACACCGACTCGGGAGCAACACGCTTGCCCAACTCGATGTGATGCAGTCGACTATTTAACAGGTGTCTGGCAGGAAGGGGGGCGAGAGGGAGTCTTTAGCTTTCTCGCCGACTGTATCTCGACACGACAACCCAGACACCCCCCTGCAGCGCCACATGTCGTGCAAGGCACACGGCAGAACGATGGCAGTCTGCGCCGACAAGAGGGCCGGCTTGAGCGAGATAGACTTTAGGCATTGCCATGTCGGTCTTGTTTTTCCTGCAGCGGGAAACTCGGGTTGGGAACATCCTGTTGGCCATTTGCCACTGAAAAGAAACTCTAGACGTTGGATTTCATGATGGGCCGGGAGCGGTGGTTGGCCGCCCCGGCGATGGCCATCATGTTCGCGCGGTAGTGCCAAGCTCAGGGGTTGGCATCCGGGCAGAGGGTCCGGAGGCGTTTAGGCTGACGCTCGGGTAGGATCAACAGCAGATTTGCTGAATACGAAGAGTGATCTCTCTTGTGGCGCCTGAAAGCTTGCAGCTCCTGCAGCTGAAGCGCTGCTCCGGGATGCTGCATCGCCACCTGGAAAGGTAGAGGCGCGTTGGATGGTGGAGAGCAGCTAGGTGTGAGTGGACATTTCCTTAACCCGGATTTCAACCCCCCGTCCCGTTTCAAGCTTGTCTGTGTCCCGACGCCGCGATCGGGATTGTAGCGTCTTATTCCTGGAGAACATCGAGCCGCTTCCGACGGCTGCGGGCGGCTCTCCTTTGCCGGACGGGACCCGGATCGCGGCCGGAATCGAGACTCGCTTGGCGTCTCGGACAGCTGCAACGACCCGACGCCACGAAAAACTCCTTCGCCCTCCATGCTTGAAGCTTGCATGGCCGTGACGTGCAGGACTTCCGGATGTACATGTCGCCGTCTGCCGGAGCCATCGCGTCACATCGTCTTGCCGCTCGGCTGAGCTGCACCAGGGGCATGCATCCTGCTGGGTTCCGAATATTGGGAACCGGGCCACTCTCGGATGGTAGTCGGTGTTCGGAACGCCATGATACGAAGAAGACCACTCTGTTGTCGGTGATTGGAATTGTCCGGCAGATAACGTTGTGCCACACAAGCGTTTCGGTCAAAGGGTGAGGCGTACCAGGGCATGTTCCCGGCCTTGGTATTTCAACGGAGAGACACCGAGTCCATGTTGTTGACTAGACGACGCCTTTTGAAAGCGCAAGATGTCGTTGAATGGTCTTGGGTGCCTGGACACCCACTTGGACAAGGAAACGGGGCGTCTTCTGTTCCGCTGAGCAGGGGATGACTTTAGCCATGTCAAGTATAAGCCTCTCTTGTCGTAAAGTCCTTCCATGCTGAGCGTGATGCCAGGAGCACGGCGAAATCAAGTATCAACACAACATCCGGCACGTAGATGTCCACCTCCGTAAAACGCCGTCCCATTTGGCCCTGCCGGCGAACCGTATATACACCATATCAATTACACCGCTTCCGCAACACCCTTCATATGCCGGGCGCGGGGCGTATTTCCTCCCGAACGCACACGTGGGATTGCGCGCTCAGTTGTCGCCTTGGCGTCGATTGTGCTGGTATGGCCGGAAGGCCTGCGAAGCCATGATGGTGGGACGTCTCTGGGCACGCAAGTACGCTTCCTGGAGAAGGGGCGAAGCGTCCGACCGAATCACGCTGCCGATCGACATGAAGAAACTAGAGGAACATGTCAGCCATCAGAACAGCCACTGCCGCACGCGGGGCGCCGCCTTACCCGAATGTTGCGCCGGACCCCAGCATGTATTGGCCTAGTGTCCGCATGATGCCGTTCGGACCAGCGCCATATCTGAAGATGTTGACGGTTCCTAAGATTGGTGTCAGGCCTGCCTCAACTCCCCCACCACTCGATCCGTACAGGCGCCCGTACCAAAAATGAAGCCGATAATCATGCCGACAGCTACATGGAACCAAGGTCAGTGATCTGCGGCTCCCAGCCAGTCAGGTTGCACTATGCGCAACGGAAGCACATACTGCCGCCCATCATGGCGCCCATCTTGACTAGGTCAAAGTTAGCCGATTGCCCGCGCAATTGTCTTTGGCTTTGCATCTGCCATACACTTCTCGACGTTCGACGGCCCATGACCTCCGGGGTGGCTAGGGGGAGGCGGCATTGTGGCAGATCTGGTCTCGGGGCTCGACGGGACGGTGCGTGTGGGAGTGTGGCTGCTTGGCGCTTTGCTGGAAATCTCGAAAAGAACAATTGCCGACGATGGTTTGATGCAGCTTTATCCGTACCATCTGGAAGGAAGTTGCCGTGGGCAAAACTGGACGCACGGATCACCCTGAGGTGAAAGCTTTGCCAACCCCAGGATTCAACCTTCATCATGCGAAGTGCGTCTGTGCCTCTCACGCTGTTTGCTGCACCAAGTTCGCAGGCTGAAAATGTGCTCTTGCTTTCCAAGTCCAAGTTTTCAGCACCTCCAGGGTGCATTGAATGAAACTATCGTGCGCATTTGGCATTCGGCATTCGGTGCCACAACTCCCTTAGGTCTGAGTGGATATTATGTACATGTAGGTATACTTTGTCGCTCAGGTCCTTGAACGCGGGGCAGCTGCACTGCTGCAGACGGTTGTTGGTTCTCAGCTTCTTTCAAAAGAGCTCACGTGATGAGCTTCAGGAGGCGATGCAAAGGACAAACTGGCCACGTCTACGGAGTAAGAGGCAAGTGTATTTGTTCAGGCCGTATTGGCTCTCGAAATGACAGATCAAACGTGGTTTGGTGTGGTAGAGAGGCGGCTGGTAGTCGACGCAATCACAAAGCCCATGTCATGCCCGCAAATCAGGAAATGAAGGAGCAAAACGGCGACCAGGGGCGCGGCGCGCAGGTCGCACTCTGGCCCCAGTCCGCCCGCTAAGCGCCTCGACAGCCCCAGGCCGAGCAAAATTCATCAACCTCACTTTGTTACGCCGCATATCGAGACCGTGCTTGCCACCGCGGATCCCACCGAGACACTGCATCGCTGCCAGGTGCGTGCATCAGTCATTGCACTTGCTTTTTTTGTTGTAGATTTCTTGCACAATCCATCGTGCCAACGCCCTTCCTGGCGCGCGCCTCTCCCGCGATTGCGAGCCGACCGAAGCTGCCTGCAACTTAACAAGTGCTAATCGTCGACAAACTCCACAACAGGTGGTCGCGACACATCCGCAGGCTGAGTGTGGGTCCCACACTTCTAAAAGAGCAATTCTCTTGCTCCCGCTGAGCACCTTGCTGAACAGGACACGCGTGCCATTCGTACACGAGACGCCCGTCCACGACCTGGCCCCGACAACAATCTCGTCATCCGCGGCCGACCGCCGTCTCGCCCATCGCCTCCCGTATCTTCTCCATGACTGCCGTTGCGAATCCCCATAGCTTTGCGAATCTCAACCGTCCGGGATGGCTTAATGGGGGCCAGGCGCTGGGCTCGATAAACTCGGACGACGCCAGAGGAATCACCATGTTCACGCCGCGAAAGACGCTCCAGCGCACAAACTCTTCGTCATCGGTGTCATCGACATCATCCAGCTCGTCCACATCTACCGTGACATCAAATGTCAGTTCTCAGGCAAACGGTGTTCCCATGCCTACGGCGGGAGACGCAAATGGTCAGTGGGCCCGCAAGCGCGCGCTCGCGAAAGCGCCATGGCCAAACGGGAAAGCCGAAGGGTCTGTTGACGGCGCCAGAGCAGCGTCCGGCCGTGCGCCACTTGCGAACGGCATTAATGGTCCATCGGCCGTCCTCCAGCAGCAGTCCATCATGGTCCCCCAGAACCAGCCCGCAGGTCAAAATGGGGTCGGACGTCCGGGCGCTGAGGCGGCCGGTCAAGCGCGGCAGCCAGTACTTCACCTACTTTCTCTCAACGGTAGCTTCGAGCGAAAGATGATATCGGTCCCCGTCTACCCAGATACCCTCCGAATTGGACGCCAAACAAACGCCAAGACAGTGCCGACCCCTGTGAACGGCTACTTTGACAGCAAGGTGCTCTCGCGGCAGCATGCTGAGATATGGGGCGACGCGAACGGCAAGATCTGGATCCGAGATATCAGATCTTCGAACGGGACCTTTGTCAACGGCACCCGGCTGTCACCGGAAGGCCGAGATTCCGAACCGCACGAACTGCAGACACAAGACCACCTCGAGCTTGGAATCGACATTGTCAGCGAGGACCAAAAGACGGTCGTGCACCACAAAGTCGCCGCCAAGGTTGAGCATGCAGGCTTCATCAATCCGACCAGTAACGTACTGGACATGAACTTTGGGGACCTCGACCCTTCGGGAAACGGGATGATGCCGCCGCAGGCGGGTGCTACGCCATTTAGGGGACGGACCGCCGCCCAGCCTGGGGCCGTGAGCAACGGCCGCATGCCTCCGGGCAACATGGGAGGTCCGCCGAACACAGTGGCGCAACAGCGACAGTTCTGGCTGAACCCGGTAACGACGGAGCATATTGTCAAGAAACTTCACGTAAGTCGACTTCCACCAGGCCGTCTCATGCCGACGAGATGCTAATTCCGGTTTCTTGCGGCAGACCGAGATGCGCAACGCCCGGCTACAGAACCAGGATCTAGCCCGGACAAGCCAGTTCATCAGCGCCCTCCTATCCAAAGAAGATGTCAGGAACGCAGACAAACACGGAGTTCTCGATTCACACAAAACCCACATGCCCAACGGAAACATTTCGTTCCGGTCAGACGGCGGCAAAACAAGGTTCTCCGAACCCCCTGCACCGCCGCCGTCGCAGCCGCTGCCGGAGAAGCCGGACTCGGCCCGGGCATCCGAGGTTCCTTCGCTGAAGCGCAGCGCAACCGAACGGACAAGGCCGGCCAATACCTCGCCCATCCGCAACGATAACAACCTTAACCAGATCCTGCTACTTACCGAAGCACTAAACAGTGCCAGAAAGGAACTCGACAGTCACACAGCGAGGGTGCGGGATCTTGAGGACATGCTGAACAAGGAGCGGGAGGCCCGGTTGTTTGCCGAGGACATGGTGCAGAAGATGGAGGCGAGCAGTCAGCCAAAATTGAACGGTTCTGCCGAGGTACCACTAGTCAATGGCCACTCCGAGCTCGACAATGCGTTCGACCCTCCCGCCGAACACCATCCGAACCCCGAAGTGGAGATGCCTTCAGGCAGCCCCGAATTGAAAAGCACCCCGCCGCAGCCAGACAAGGCCGAGACGCTGGCGGCAGCAGCTGCGGCAGCGGCTTTTCAAGCACGCATAGAAACAATGGCGTTGGAGATGAACAGCCTAAGGGAGCAGCTGGAGGAATTCCGACTGCGAGCGGAAAAGGCCGAGACGGAGCGGGACGCCGATCGCAAGACCCTGGCCGAGATGGTACTCCAGATACGGCAGCGCGACGAGGAGGAAAAGAGGCGTGCTGCCGAGAGGAAATCCCGGTCGCCGTCCAAGGGCAGGCAGCGCATTGCGAGCCAGGACAACCGTCAGGAAAAGCTGGCTCCAGCGGTGAACGGCAGCGCCTCCATCGACACGCCAGCCGACGGCGACACGGCCGCCGAAGAGGATGTCTTGGACGTACCAACCCGGTCGCGGGCCAACACGGCCAGGCCTGCCATGGGAGCTCAGGCGGTCCAGGGACAACCACAGGACGCGGTGCTAATCCACACACTGCCCTACGCATCCATGATCGGCGTTGTCCTCTTCGGCATGGGGCTGATGGCATACCTCAACGGCTGGCAGCCCCAGCCGAGGCTGGACCGCTAGGCGGGGCTCAGCCATGGCATGGCTACTACAGCTACGAGGTTGTGGCATTTCCTTGTGCTTGCCGTGGCGAATATTATCTCTGTTTGACATGGCTCGGGAATGGCGGGGACGGTTTCTTTGTTTGTTTTGCTTTTCACAATGATGCCGTGACGATGAGGATAACCCCATAGGTAATTTTTTTTTCTTTCAACTCGGGCGACGACACTGAACACACACTTTACTTTGCAGACTCAAATTTGTATTCCCTTTGTCCTTTCCTGGGTTTGGCTTTTGATGCGGTATAACCAAAGCATTTTTCCAGGGCTCCCACGGTGGAAAGCCAGAACGGTGTCTCTCGTTTTACTCAGTCCTTTTGAAGCAAAGCAAGCATGCAAGCAACAACCGAGTATATGTACATTCCTAGCGCGTTTTGTTTTCTCACGCCCGGGGGAGTTTGACAGGCTGGACCAGTTTTGGGGCCGGGATTGGCGTTGCCTGTTTGCGTCGTTTGCAACACCCTTTTGTCACCTACAACCTACTCATCTAGGAATGTCATGATATGCGCAGTGTTTGGTGCGGTGGGACGTAGTTCGACGTCCAAAATACATGACTTAGCTATGGCATGAACGTTGAGCTCCTGACTATGCTGAGCTCCCGTGCTTATCTTCCAGTTGGGTGCTCGCAACGACAATACAAGGGACCAGATTCACAGCAATACTTGTGGATCCTTGATTGACAAAAGAAACTACTGTGAAACTGCAGTGCTCTCTGTTGCAGACAGATACAACGACAACATCCAGCACCAGTCCGACATTTCCAAACTCCCATTCTCCAGACTTGAACAGAACCCCCAATAGTCCGAACTTCCCAAACTCCCGCTCACATCACCTAGACAGAACATCAAAGCTTTTCCCCACCTCGGTCATCCTTCCGACCACGCCCTGTCAAGACGCCGGTGACCACCTCGAGGCTCTTCCTCCCTCTTGCTCGCAGCCGACGGCCGTTTGCCCCCTGTGCCTCCTCGGGGCAGGCTCTTGGCTGTTGGTGGGGCTCTCTTCTTGCTTATGCCCGGTCTGCTCTGGGCTGCCTTTCGAGTCCGAGGAATCCTCCGCGGCTATTTGAGGGATCTGGTCAAGGATCCATTGTAGCAAGAGGCCGTGTCCGTGTCGGTACACATTCTCTCCTTTGCGACTTGGTAGGACCGGTGCCCCACGACGAAGGCGACGATAAGGTCCCACCGTCTCTTCATATCCTTGAGAGCGCTTCTCTGGTCCTGGACAGCGCGGATGTGGCCTCTATCATATTTTGCACATGGCCGGGGTTTGTCTGCCGAGCCTAGAGCGCCCGTGTTTGGCTTTCTCTGTTTCGCCGAGTGACGCTCTGGCAGACGCTTCGGCTGAAGCAACGGCCTTTCTTGCCGTGTCCAGCTCTTTTCTGCACTCCACCGTATTTTCGTCAGTTCGCAAGAGCTCGGCGGTCTCGTTAGATCGCAACACACCCGACTCCACAAGGCTCTTCCGCGCCTTGTTGTATTTGCGCTCTAGACTTTCCACGTTCCAAGTGTACTGGTCGTGCCAACAGTACTCGAAATTGAGGTCTTCGATCCATGTTGCCCGCTTGGTTTGTCGGTTCGGGTCCTCTTCGAGGTATCGGGTCCTCTTCGAGGTATCGGGTCCGGGTGAAGCCATGTTGTCCGAGGCGCTGCTTGACCGCCTCAGCATAGTCAGCAAAATCGCCTCCGTCATGGGCCTCTTGTGTGTTTCTTTGTTCCATCTGACGTCGCCGCCGTTCATTCTCCCAGTCCCCCGTCAGTGATTCTGCGTACAGCCCCGGACATCGAGATTGAAGCCTCCATTGGAATGCCGGTTTTGCAGCATGCATTGGGCAAGCTCTTCGTCGCTGGGAGCGAGGACGTCGTCGACCAACAACCCGGCGTCGCTGGCAGCATCTGGTGACGACATTTCGGCCATGCCCAGGCTTGGGGGTTCGGGCTTTTGGTGTTTCTGGACAAACCGTGCGACTGGTGAGTGTTTTGGATCAAGGCATGCCATGCCGTCCAATCATATGCGATGCGAGACACGCAAGTGTGAGCGGGCAAGTGGAGCTGGACCCTTGTTTCTCAAGAACGACCCGACCAGGCCAAGCTTCTCTACAAACAGGGATGTCGGTTGGCTCGATCTTGCAGGGCGGCCCATCGACCTCGGATCGAGAATGGATTGACAGATCGGACCTTCCAAGTTCCCACCAATTCGGTTACCGGTACCAACCGAGAAAACCACAACTAATCCACGATAATAGGATTATTTGGCCTAGTGTGAGACAGGTTCTACATGGCTCCCCGGCTACGTCCCCGGACATTACCAGGCAATTATGTCTCTTCCAGGTTGGAGCAGTTGGGAAAGCAGGGTTGTTTAGCCCAGGTACCTTGGTCGGCACCTGGGCCAGGGTGTTTGCGATCGTCCGTCTTTCTGAATACACCCACTCGGAGTTATGCTGATACCTCAAGGTTGCCGTCTTCCCTTGTCCTGGAACCCTGTTTATCCCCCAATGTCCTTCCCCTAGGAGGAGGGGCTTTTTTCGAGCCGTTCCTCGAGGTTTCGTCACGCCAGGGGTTGGCCAGAAGTCATATATCTTGACGTCTCCATCCTCCGTGACACGCACACCATGTTTCTCTGCAGTCTTCGTCCTTTTCACACATTCCCATTACTGTCCGAACCCGACCTCCTTGGCCTCTGACACGGTCCGTTGTGCAGTCCATCGGAGCTTGCGATGGCGGCAGCCCTTCGCACCCGAGACTCATAGCTTGATACGTCCGCCCTACTAGGGGAGGTGACAGTCAGCGAAATTAGCCCTCAATACCGTGGCGTGGCGACTTACAACGCATCTAACATCTCGGGCCTGTCGTTTGATACCACGGGGCAATGTCGCAGACCGAAGTCATGACGGCTCCTAGCAGAGTCCTGGTCCATGTCGTGCGCCGAGACCTCCGTGTCTCCGACCAGCCTATTCTTCACCATCTGGCAAGCTCACCCGACCATGGCTTCACCCATCTCGTCCCGCTGTACGTCTTCCCAGCCCAGCAGATGGACCTGTCTGGTCTCGTCAAGGACGGCGGCGACAATCCGTACCCGGGGCCGAGGAGCAAGGTTGGAAACTACCCGAGATGCGGACCGCACCGGGCAAAGTTTGTCGCCGAGGCCGTTTGGGATCTCAAACGCTCCCTCGAGTCCCTTGACTCTGGTCTGGCAATCCGCGCGGGCATGATCGGGGACGTCGTCAGACATCTCGCCCAGGATTTGACGGCTAGTGGCCACAAGGTGGCAGCAGTCTGGATGACGAGCCACGAGGGCACCGAGGAGAAAAACGACGAGAGGGCCGTGGCCTCGGTTTGCCGCGACTTGGATGCCGAGTACAAGCTGTGGGAGGATGAGAAGTACTTGATTGACGAGTACGTTTCTAAACCCTGTCGGCCCCCTTTTTTGCAGACGCTGATATTCGTAATCAAGCCGGGACATTGGCCTAGATAGTCTTGGCGGACTGCTTGACGTCTTCACGACGTACCGCAAATCCCAAGAGCCTCTTCGTGAGAAGCCGAGGGCAGTTCTGCCAACTCCGGCCAAAGGCTCTTTGCCCCCGCTCCCCGATCTGTCCACGAACCTGGGACCGACACCACCGCTCTGCATCCCCGGTAGCGCCCAAGAGCTGATAGACGCGCTGGTCAAGCCGGTCAAGGATTTCCTGCCTGACCTTCCTGACTTTCCAGGGGAAGCAGAGTCAGCCCACCCTTTCAACGGCGGCGAAACAGCTGCGCATGCTCGCATGAACCACCTGCTCCGGTCGGGATGCCTCGTGTCCTACCAGGAAACCCGAAATGGTCTGCTCGGGTCCGAGTTCAGCACAAAGTTATCGGCATATCTGGCACAGGGCTGCATCACCTCTCGCCAAATCCACCACGGCCTGCTCAGCCTCGAGAACGGCACAGACAGCACGCTCGAGAATGCCGATGGGTACGGCGCAGGGGAGAACAAGGGGACCCAATGCGTCCGGTTTGAGCTCCTGTGGCGAGACTACATGCGGTTGTGCCACCAGCGGTTCAAGGACAAGGTCTTCCGTCTCGAGGGGACCAGAGACGGCTCTGGCAGTGATGCCACCGAGGAGGAAGTGCAGCAGACGACGCCCGTCTGGAAGACTCCTGCCAGGGAGCGGGCGCACCCAGATCAAGACCCAACCCCTGCTCGCATCGCCGAGATGCTGGGCCGGTTCTGTGCTGGCACGACGGGCATCGGCCTGATCGACGCCTCCCAGCGCGAGCTGATGCACACGGGATACACATCCAACCGCGCGCGCCAGAACGTGGCCAACTTCCTGGCCAAGCACCTGGGCATTGACTGGCGGCACGGCGCCGAGTGGTACGAGATGTTGCTCGTCGACTACGACGTCTCATCCAGCTGGGCCAACTGGCAGTACGTGTCGGGCGTTGGCAATGACCCGCGCGGGTCGGAGCGCATGTTCAACCCGGTCAAGCAGGCGTTCGAGTACGACAGCGACGGCCAGTACGTGCGCGCCTGGGTGCCCGAGCTGAGCCCGCTCCAGCAGCTGGAAAACCTCTTCCAGGCCTGGACGACGCCCGAAGCGGACATCCGCGCGGCCGGGCTCGAGGGGAACGTCATGATCACGGATCCTATTCTGCGCATCCCGTTCTGGGTGAGCTGGAAGCCCAAACGCCGAAAGGACCGCCGTGGCGGACGACGGGGCGGAAGAGGCGGCGTGGGGGGGTCTGCAGAGGCGGTCCCTGAGCGCCGGGAGACGCCCAGCGGGTCCGTGGACGTGGACAGCAGCGCCGGTAGTGATGAGTCTGAGAGTCGAGCGCCCTCAAACTACGCTCCATCCGCATATGCACCATCGGGCAATGGCCCCTTGCGTGCTGCGTCCCCGGCCTCTGGACGACCGACCTATCCCCGCCCGGGATATCCAGCCCCTGCATATGCATACTCCAACAACCCCATTTACACTCCCACCACCACATACCCTCTAGCCACGTATGTCCCCCACCCCTATACCCTCACCTACACTCCGGTCTACCGGGCCGCCGTCTTGCCGCACTCGGCATACGCACCTCCTGTCTTCGGGCATGGTGGTGGTCGAGGATTCCAAGGTCAGGGTCAACGAGGACATCTGCGTGGTGGCATGGGAAGCTGGAACCATCGTGGCAGCAGGGGAGGAGGCGGGAGCCATCGTGGTGGCAGCAGGGGAGGGCATTACCGCGGGTCCGGGGGAGGGTATCGTGGAGGGTTTGGGGGCGTCTCTGCCCCTGTTGCGCCATCCCAATCTGCCGCGTAACGGGGGTGGCTAAGATCTTCACTTCCCCTGGGACGAGTGGAGTTTCTCTTGTGTCTCTTCTTTTTTTTTCCTTTTTTCTTTTTTTTATCATTGCAGTTGTTGGATCAAGGGACGATGCAGTTGTGACAAGCTCAAAACAACGAGGACGGCCCTTAGTCAAATACTACTTAGCTCTTCTGAGTGTGCTTTGCTACTTCCGCCCTATCTTGGGGGTTTGGAGCTCGTGTGCCGATTCGATAACCACACCTGCCTTTAATACCTATACATGCACCGTAGTTGCATTGCACTGAGTGCGTGACTACAACATCAAACTCCAGCCTAAATCCACCCGCTCCCCGTTTCACCCGACGCACCTACCTACATACATACCTCTCCATGAACCTCCGAGCGCCGCCCGAACCGAGCCTGAAATCGTCCGATCCATCAACGACCAAAAAAAGAAGCCATTTGCCAATTCACACCAAAATGCCTCCCCCTCCCCCCAAACCAGTCCTCGTGCAATGGATCCTCGACACGCGTCCATGGTACCCCTCGGCCACGGAAACAGCCCACCTCAAAGCCCATGTCCGTTCCCCACTACTCCAATTTATCTCCAAACCCAACCCCCCGTCCCTTTAGCGCCTTACCCATCCATCCATCCATCCTTACTAACCCCCCTCCCTCCCCCCCGGCCCAGGCAAGCCGTGCACTGTCCCTCCTGCCGCCGGCCGAGCGCGCCGCCTGCCTGCGCTACTACCACCTGCGCGACGCCAAGATGGCGCTCGCCTCGGCCCTGCTCAAGCACTACGCCGTCGCGCGCCTGGCGGCCGTGCCCTGGGACGCGACAGCCATCGGGCGCGACGCGCGTACCAAGCCCGTGTACGTCGACCCCGCGACGGGGCGCGCGCCCGTCGCGTTCAACGTGACGCACCAGGCTGGGGTGGTGGCGCTCGTTGCGGTCGCGGGGTATCGTCCTCGTCGTCATGGTCATGGTCATGGCGCGGTGGGCAAGGATGCGGGCGAGGAGGAGGAGGAGGCTGTGCAGGTCGGGGTGGACTTGGTGTGCACGTCGGAGCGGCGCGACCGCGACCAGGCGATGCTGCGCGCCGACGGGTGGTCCGCGTTCGTGGACATGCACGGCGATGTGTTTGCGCCGCGCGAGGTGGGCTACCTCAAGCACAGGGTGCTGAGCGCCGTGCCGGGCCTTGTGGCGGCTGCTGGATCGGGGGATGGCGGCGCCGTGACCGGGGAGCAGATTGCGGATGGCAAGCTGCGGGCGTTTTATGCGCTGTGGGCGCTGCGCGAGGCCTATGTCAAGCTGACGGGCGAGGCGCTGCTGGCCGAGTGGCTCGGGGAGCTCGAGTTCCGCGAGTTCCGCCCACCGCGGCCGACGGCGGGGTGGGACGTGCCGGCGGACGAAGGAGACGAGGCAGCGCAGGTGGTCAGGCGGATGGACATCTGGTTCCGGGGGGTGAAGGTGGAGGATGTGAACATGTGTCTGCGGGCCATGGGGCCGGATTACATGATTGCCACCGCGGTAAGGACGCCGGGGAACAAGGAAGATGGGCTGGGGTGGCGACTCGGGGCCTATGAGATGCTGTCGTTGGAGGAAGTGCTGGATTTTGCCGAGGCCAGCAGGTGACATTAGTGGTGTCTTAAATGTTGGTAACGATATGATATGAAAGAGGTTGCCTCCCGGAAGAAGCGACGCCAATAGACACACCTTACAAAATCCAAATGGAATGGGCTGAGAAGACAGGACACCACAGCTGTTTACTTCTATGACGCGATGGCATACAAATCCAACACTGTGCAGTAATACCCTTGCCCGTTCTAACCTTTTATTTATGCAAACCTCATGCAAAAGACCGCTAATGCCGATGTATCAGCAACCTCCAACCAGACCGACCATTCTATCCCTCGGCCGTGCGCCTGACACAGCCAGCCCAACCTCAAGACAGCTGGACCACAGAACGCGGAGCCGTGATCGAAAGCACAAACAGCTCATAGTGCCCACGCCCATGCCCATCATCCTCTTTCTTCTTCGCGGCCTTCTTTTCCTCCTTCTCGGCCTGAGCCTCAGCTTCTCCCTTCTTGTCCCCCCCCCCCACAACATCAACATCAACAACCACATCCTCCACATCCAGCGTCCCGTCCTCGGTATACCCCCACACCTCCGCCACCTCCCGCCTGGCCAGCGCCGTCAGCCACAGCGACCCCGTCACGCCCGGAACAAGGTACAGCAGCGCCGGCTGGCCATGGTTGTACACGAGCATCGCGCTCAGCGTCACAAACATGCCGGCCGCGTAGCCCACGACCGAGGCGTAGAAATACGGCTTCGGGAAGGTTGTCGCTGCCGTGGCCGAGAGCGCGTCGCGGACGGGGAGCAGGCTGCCGAGGGGCGTCGTCCAGAGCCGGTTGCCCCATTGGTTGTGGGTTGACGCGAAGAGGGATTTGACGCGGCGGTGGGTCGTGGTAGTGGTGGTGGTGGTGGTGGTGGTGGTGGTGGTGGTGGTTTCGCAAGAGGATGGGGAGGCGAGCTCCGAGGTGAGTTCGACGGGCTCGAGCTTTATCTGCTTTTTGTAGTACTGGTACAGGTCGAAACGCAGCGCAAGGGCCATGAGCATGCCGGGGACGACAATGTCGCCCAAGCCGAGCATGCTGGCGCCCTTGGCGCTAGTGAAGACTAGCTTGATGGGAGCGTCAATGTTTTGGGCGACGGTGATCATGTATGGTCTGAGGAAGGGGTTAGTGGATGTTGGGATGGGATGGGCCGAGGACGAACGTGTAAAAGACCATCACAATGTCGTAGACAAAGAGACCCCAGAGAACCATGGTCCCGATACCAAACGACGTGGGCGAGAAGAGGGCGAATGAGACGTAGCACATGGCGAAGCTCAAAAGGTTGGACATTGCATGCCAGCGGGTTAGGTGGTAGACAACGGCGATGGCCCCGGCAACGGCGAAGCGAATGAGGTCGTTGAGCCGGATGCAGAGCTCGAGAAGCGATACACCTTTTACCGCGACCCGGAGCGTCCATTCTTCATTAAGGAGGTGGCGCACGTCCCAGAGGAACTGGCTCGACTTTTGTGAAAACCGTAGGCCGGACAGGAAACCAGGAAGAGGGGTGCCCTTGCTGTTGACGACAATCTCTTCGCCAGTCTCCCGGTTGACGATGCACTGACAGCGGCGGTCGGGGTTGATATGGTAGACCTGGCCGGTACCATCTGCCCACATGCTCGGGAAGACCAAGCTGGCGAGGATATCCAATGCGTCCCCAGTGACCGTAGCCAGGCCGGCGATGGACATGATGGACATGTATCCGCGGAGCAGCATGTTGAGCATGGCCGGGTCCTGCAGCCATTGGATGAGGTAGTAGAGGCCGATCAGGACAATGCCAAGTAGGATGGGGAACATGATGGCGTCGGATGCGACAAGTCCTTCGGCATACTTGGCCTCTTTCCGCCGCGTCTCGCCTTTTTTGAGTTTCGCCGGGGCGGCTGACGGCGGTCGGCGGAGTGAGGCATGGGCTCCGAGCCAGATGATGCCCAACGCGCTGACGACTATAAGGAGGTACTGGGGCTCTAGAAGTCGGGCGAAAGCAAAGATGGGTGGCGTGGCCATGAGGGCTGGAGCCGGGGCCGGTGGTGGTGGTGGTGAAATGCCAGCCACAATTGGCCGACTCTCTGTGGAAGACATGGTGGGGAGTCCTGGTTGACGAGGTCGCTTTTCAGTGTTGAGATGGAACCGTTCTGTGTATCGACTCGGGCATGAGCATGAGAGTGGGCGTCGAAAAAAAGAGCGGGCCTAGCCAGAGCAAATATACACTTCTCGGGTAAAAGAGCGCGGTAGATTCGACACCTCATCGGCGTCCCACTGCAGCTTGTTGTCCAACTCGGATGAAACAGACACAGAGTGCTTCAGTGGGAGAGTCGCTGTGGTTCCCCAAGTGCCCGGGAGCTCCACACGCCTCCGGGTGGGGCCTTTTGCCGGCCGAAGCCCCCGCTGTGACGCGATTGGAACTTGGTTCTTCTAGCAGCAGACTGCGACAGGGGTCTTCTCCTTCTTCAACACCGTGCTGGAACATCATCTTCTCTTCGACTCATCCATGTCATAGCCCAGCTAGGATTTCCACCGTCGCCTGGATTATTCAATCGAAATACAAT
Organism: Trichocladium antarcticum; assembly: GCA_033297235.1. Lineage (NCBI taxonomy): Eukaryota > Fungi > Ascomycota > Sordariomycetes > Sordariales > Chaetomiaceae > Trichocladium > Trichocladium antarcticum. Next base: position 2,261,809 of record MU853403.1, read on the forward strand.
CGCACAATATCACATCGCAATGGCGTCTGGGCCCATGTCGGTGGACAGCTCGGCCTTGGATCCGCCCGCCCTCCCGGAGACCGCAGACGGGCCAAAGCACGGCGGGTTTTCGCGCTTTGAGCTAGAGCTAGAGGTCCACGCATTCTCTCCTTTGCATTTGGCAACGAGTTGCTAACAGCATACAGTTGGTCCAGTCGCTGGCCAACCCGCAGTACCTCAACTATCTCGCGTCGCGCAAGTTCCTCACGAACCCCGCCTTCGTCGCCTACCTTGACTACCTGCAGTACTGGACGCGCCCGCCCTACCTAAAATTCATAACGTATCCCGCCGCGACGATCAAGATACTTGAGCTTCTGCAGGAGGAGAAGTTCCGCGAGGAGATCATCAGTCCCGACCTCGCGCAAGGCTTGATGGTGGAAGGAATGAAGGACGCGGTAGAGTGGCATCGGGAGGGCTGAAAGAAGGCTGGTCGATGGAAGACGACTAAATGATACGACACCGAGTCCCGGTCCAGGATTGTGATGCCCGCTGGTCATGTGTTTCATGGCCAGCGATGAGCATGCCATACGCGAAGCGCCCCAACGCCCAGATATCCAAGCCGCAGTATGCTGGCGGCACGTCGCCCTTATGGGCAAGGCCAGGGACAGGAGGGTGGGGGGGTTGGGAGAAGGCTGGACAAAGGCCTCGCAAAGCGACACAGCTCCCAGTCTGGACTCAAACACTGAGGCAGCTACATCTTGCTAGCTACCTTGAGCAAGCCAACAAATAACCAACATACCCAAACCCAAAACGCCTCGCAATGCCCTCCCGTGATATCCCACCCAGCCACGACCACCAGGCCCTCAGTTTTCCCTCCACCGATGCTCACACGTCATGCACTATCTCCTCATCAGCCCATGCCGACACCCCAGGAAACGGACGGAAGTCAAGACTCACCTTGTAGAACGTGGTCATGGGCTCATCGGCACTGCGGATCTGCACCTGGAAGAAGGCCGCCTCGCTGCCCTCGCAGTCGGCCGTCGGACACTGCATGCGGCCCTTTTGGGCATTGTCCCAGGCGCCCGGCCCGCCGAAGACGTCTTCCTTTTCCTTGCGCGGGAAGTTCTTGCGCGAGTAGATGGGCATTTCGATGCCGTGCTGGTACGGGCACGTGCGGCACTCGAGCCGATTGCCGCCCGTGTCCATCCGCGACAGGATGAGCAGGTTCGCGCAGTAGGGGCAGACTGGGGCATACTGTTAGTATGGCCTTGTGGGCAAGGATGGGCGAGGGCTTACAGAGGATGGGCATTTTGCCGCTTTGCGTTGGGAGTTGAGAGCCAGACACGGTCGACTTGACTGTCAAAGTAGCAAAGTCGGAAATGGCTGCTATGACGGGTTGAGTTTTGTCTGAGTTAGGACTGTGATTATGAGACGAAACTAACGGCCGATGTCTCGACTTATGTACAAATGTCAGTCACTTCACGCTCTCATCTTGGAACCTCTTGAATCTTGGAAGTGGACTCGGTGGGGCAGCAGAAATCTACAACCGGGGTTAGGGTTTGGAGTGGCCCTTGATTGATCAACCATGGATACAGAGATATCATGTAATTACATGTAGGTACAGAGCACATTCCCCACCAACCGACACAGCGGGGTCCTCTCCAACATGGGACTGGTGGGGTGCCTGGTGTCAGCGGCAACACACCGCCGCCACCTCCTGGAGGGCTGCGAGGGCTGGACAGCAGAAACAGCCAGTTAACCAGTTGGAACTTGAAAGCAACCGCGCGTCTGTCACTGTGTGAACTGGCACCCAGTATTTGGGAGAGACCAGCTTGGTCCGCGATATTTTACGGCTTTACCTCTGAGACACGAAGCTCCAACCCGCGACTCCGTGCTGAGCGCCGAGTACCCCTCCACCGCCCCGTCTTCCGTTGTATCCATCACCCACCTTCACACCCCAACAGCAACAGCAGCATCAAACAGCAATACCACACACAAAATGGCCGGCCACACAAAAGAAGAAGAGCACGAGGTCAGCCTCCCTTCCTCTCCATAACCCATTCCCATCCCACTAATCCTTCGCACAACAAACAGGGCGCTTCGACCAGCGAGCTCCTCATCGAAGCCTGCCGGCGCAACAACACCGACCTCCTCACCGAAATCCTCTCCACGCCCCCGCTCAAGAACAACGAGCCCGCCATCGCGGCCCTGCTCAACAGCACCACCACCGTCCTGGGCAACCACCTGTACCACGAGGCCGCGTCGCGCGGCAACTACGAGATCATCGACCTGCTCCTCGACCAGGACGGCTTCGAGTGCGACCCGCTGTCGCGCGCCGACGGCGACACGCCGCTGCACAGCGCGGTGCGCTGGATCAACAGCGAGCCCGCGGCGCAGCGCGAGTTCGGCAACGCGCTGGTCGAGATGATGCTTGAGGCCGGGTCGAGCCCGCGCGTCAAGAACAAGGGCGGGCTGACGCCGCTGGCGCTGGTGGATCCGCGCAACGAGGGCCTGCGCGAGGCGATCCGGCGGCATGAGTATGCCGCCATGAACGCGGGGGATTTTGTGAGTGTGGAGGAGGTCAGGGGGGGGAAGGGCCTGGTGGGGAAGAGGGCGGAGGCGGAGGAGGAGCACGATAACGACGATGACGACGACGACGAGGATGCCGAGTTCAGTGGGAGTGATGAGGAGGAGAGGGTCGAATTGGAGAAGAGGAGGAGGGCCAAGAGGTAGATATGGTGGGGGGGGGGGGGGTTCGTACACCATACACTAGCTGGATAAGAGGTGGTAGTGGCTGGGTTTAGCGTTGGTGCTGGGAGATACTGGATGATCTTTCAGCGGCCTTTGAAACAGCTAGACTTGCTGTCGGTATTGCTCCGTATGTGTTGGTGCAGCAGACATCTCCACGGCAGTCATCTGGTTCAAGGTGCGCTCCGATTTACGTTCAGAAATTGAGGGTTTGCTAGAGAAAGGTCCAGGCTAGGTAGGGTATACACCAGCCGAGCACCAAACGCAGCACCTCAGGGGTAGGCACTCCCTCACATCACAAACCCCACCATCCAGCTGCTTAACCCCCCTCGACATGCCCACTCGCCCTCCTCCCCATCTACCCACCGCCCTCCCCAACCGCCCTCTCTACACCGGCCCGCCATCATCGAACGCGTTGATGTGCGTCCCGGCACACGCGCCAACAAGAGCAAGAGCGGCAATCGTCCGAAATGCGATACTGATGCTAGGAACTCCAATGAGAAACAATAATGAGAGCAAAGTCGAAGGTGGAGCGACGAGTAATGAAGGGGAGGTTTGTCGTTGGCGATGGTGAAGATTAGGGAACCAGTGACGATGCCGCCCAGGCCGTCGTCACTCGGAGGCATTTGTTCCATGTCGGGGTCTAACAGACCAACATAATGTGCAGGGTCCCGTCATCCTGGCAAGTGCTGTTCTTGCAACTGATGATGATGCAGAGGCGGCGCACCCCCCCCCCCCCAGAACTTGGGACGGCACAAGTGTCCCCACAGACCCCACGTTTACCGACGAGATGACCGCCGTAGTCATGCAGCTGGAACGGCATCACAACTCACACAGCTTTGGTGGGACGGACGATATGCCCTCGAACTCAACCTGTTTGGTCTATTAAATCAACAAAGAACAAGCCCGGATATGTGTTCAAAGCCAGCTTAGCTGCCTTCCCTGCTCCCGTGATGGGACTAGTCGTGTCTGATACCAGAAAATTCGAAATAGAACTTGTCGTCTTGACTCGTTCCTAACCTCGCCTCGCCATGCTGATTATCATGTCTTTTATCTTTCCTCCCCTTCCCATCCAAACTCGTCCAGGTCTCAACCATCCCCACCAAACCCTCACGCCTGGCCATGCCAAAAACTAAAACGGACTTGTGCCATCGATGGGCTGCACATTGCCAGCTATGCGAAACACGCCCATTTTACTGAAGAGGTATCACTGTGGAGGTCCGAAGCTGTGAAATCAAAAGCAGCAACTCCCCCAAACACGTCGCCGTCTCCATCTCATCTGAACCGCGCTCTGCAACGGCCCATAACCTCGCCTTGGCAGACGAGCTCGGCGCTGAACTCGGAGCCGTCTAGGGTCAGGTAAATATCAAAGTAGACGCGGTAGAAGGTGCCCTGTGGAGTGTCCATCCGCTCAAAATCCTTCTCTAGGTTCTTGCGCGATAGATCTGACGTGAGCGTGACCACTTCCTTGATCCCTGTTTCAATGTGTCAGCCGCAACTCGGCCAAGTTTCGCCACGAACAACTTACTCGGATCCTTGGTATACTCGGGGCACACGTCGTCGTCGCAGGCGTACAGGATATCCTCATACATGAGGGTGGCTCCGGGAGCGACCTGCCGGAAGAAAGAAACCTTGACTGGCTCTCCGCTCTTGACTTTCTGGCCCTTCTGGACAAAGATCTGGCGGGTAAACTTGCAGCGGTCTTTGCCGTCAAGCGAAGGCACACGGTATGCTTCGGGGTGGTAGCCCTCCTTGAACGGCTGGAGCGTGGCCATGAGGTAGTGGCGGCGCGCAACACGGTGCGTGATGACTCTCTCGGTGATGCCGGCGGTAACGGCACCCTTCACAATGGCAGCGACCGAGTCCATTGGCCGGACCACCTTGGACTGGAACTGCGGCGGCACATGGAGCTTGATTTGTTGGAAGAGGTATTCCGACGCACCGAAGCCGCCGACGACCAGGATATTCTGGAGAGTGCGGTTTTGCGCCTGGATGGCAATGATCTGGTTCCTGACGAGCTCCAAGATCCGGTTGACCACGGGCTCAAAGCACTGCAGGATCTCCTCGTTGGTGAAAGTCATGTAGCCTTCTTCGATGCCCGCCTCGGGGAACTCGGCTTCGATACCGACATCCACCGCCCACTTCTGACCGTTGTTCCGGAAGTCGGCCTTGATCCGATTCTCAAAGTCCATAATACACTTGGCATAAACACGGCCGGCAGTCTTGGAACCGTCGGGTAGCTTCATCTTTCGGATCTTTGTCCGCAGGATATTGCTGAAATTTCGGTTCAGGGCCGTCGAGCCACACGAGTCACCCGACCCGGCTGTGCATTCCGCCACAGTGAAGGGGTTCTCGTCCTCGACTTCATATGCGATGAGGTCGACAGTGCCTCCACCACAGTCGACAATAAGCACGGCATCGTGTACCTTGAGGTTTAGAAGGCCCGTTTTGGAGCAGAAAAGAGCGGCGGCCTCGGGTTCGCTGACCAGCGTCAGGCGGTTGTCGTTCTCGTCGCGGAGGAAGCCGGCCTGGATAGCGGCGGCTCTGGTGGCGGCCTTGCCAGCGTCGTTCCAAATGGCGGGGACAGTAAGGTAGTATCGGATATTTCTTTCTTCGCGATTGAATACCTCACCGAGCGTCTTCTGGAGAGCAGCGCGCATCGCCTGGCGGAGCTTGAAGAGGTAGTCGGCCGCGACGTCGATTTCCGACTTGCCTGGCGGAAGAGGCGGCAGGTTGATGGGATCGATATAAGTGTTGCCGGACAGCATCAGCTGGAGCTTGAACCACTCGACCTTTTGCACGCCCGGCTTGGGGTATCCTGTCGGGGCGAGCGCATCTGCGATGTCAGGGCCCCAGCCCACAACCTTCTGGTATTGATCGTAATAAAGCACGGTGGGGATCTAAGACGGGACGCGCGTTAGCATACAGCTCAATGCATACGAAGGCCGCCACGGCAGAAGCGCCACCTCCACTTACCTTTTGCTTTGTGTATGAACCGGCACCAGGCCATTCGGTAATGATATCCTCCTTCGCCTCGTTGTTTGTGGCAAAGGCAAAAGCCACGCCAGAGAAGGTAGTGCCCTACAAAGGATGCGTGATTAGAATGACAACCCTGGCAAAAATGGTGGGGGGCGGGTTCGCCTACAAAGTCGATGCCGACAATCAGCTGAGCCTTGCTTCGGCTGTTACCCTCGACCTCGGCGGCAGCATTGCGCGTGTAGGGAGCCATCTGTCCGGTGGGTTGGGGGGCCGGCGGAGGGTAGCCGGTAGAACCAGCATAACCCGGGGGGCCGCCAACGCCGGGAGGAGGGCCGCCCATGACGGGAGGTGGATACCCAGCGACCGGAGGAGCCCCGGTGTTGATGGGGGGGGGGCCTCCAGCCATTTGCGATGGTGGAGTACGGGTCGGGCCTTGGTTGACGAGTGGGCTGGTGCGGCCGATGGGGCCTTGAGGGCCGGGCGGGTAGTTTGCTGAGTAGCTAGGCGGTCGTGGACCAGCACCTTGATGATTCATTTGAAAACTGTGTCGGGCCGGGCTGGATTGACTCGACGGGGCGGGACCCGGCAGCGTAGGGAACAGCGGCGGTATTTGAGGAGCGCCCGGAGGCGGGGTCTGGCTCTGGAGCACACTGGGGCTGGGACTAGCACTCCCCGGTTGGGGTTTGATCGAGGCGTTCGACTTTCGTTTACCGAAACCAAAGCCTTTCAGGCGGGAGTTCAGCGAGCTCATAAGTGAAAGGTCGGGCGAGTATTAAAGGGAACAGCAGGACGGGGGAAAGGGAGGGGTGCGGCGACCGAGGGGAGGCTGTGGGCGGCGGGCTGGGCAAGCCGAAAGAAAGAGCTGAATCGGGGAAAGGAGGGGGAAAATTAGGTGCCCGTAACTGGGGTAGGACTCAGGTTGCAGGCGGGTGGATTCGGTGTCGCCAAGAGGGGCAGCCGCTGGGTGGCCGAATGTGGGCGCGGCTCGCACTGCTTGCTTTCAGATCTCATCAAAGGACCAGAGGCAACCTGTGAAAAATCAAAACTGAGCCTCTGGGCAGCCGGGTAAGGTCCGTCTGTCCGTGGCTGACGGCTCGGGGTGCCAACACACAGCTGGCGTGACAATTATTGGGATGAGGGGTGTTATACTCCGTAGGTAAGGCTGAGTCTGCTGGGTTGTTGGCAGTGCAGCAGCTTAGGCGGGGGAGGGGAAGCGTATGCCTGTGCGATATTTCCGGCCCAGAGAATCGTAGGTCTTTTGGAAGAACCCGAGTTTTCGTAGCGGCAGAAGGACAATTATGATGAGGCCCAACTCAATATACCCAATGCAGAAAACTGATGTCAAGAGTGCAACAACCTCCTGTGTACCTACATGCCGACGGAGAGAAGTCCTGGAAGGTTTCACTCGCCTTGTGCCTTTCTCAGGTGGTCGGTATCCACTCGCCCTTTGCATTAGCTGCAGAAGTGGTCCACTCTTTGGGGACAAGGGCAGGCTCAGCCAGGACATATGAATCAACTGATTAGGGCCAGAAAGCACTTAGGCATGTATCAAAGAACAACATGCTTCGTGTTTAGACATTGTGATCAATCATTGCAAATACCTGACTTGTGCGGCCTGCCTCGTTGCCATCGAACTTAGAAGAGGAATGTTCAGTCCTGCCTGGAGGGCAATCGCAGCAACGATACCTAAGGAGGGGTTGATGACAGGGGGGATTCAGTACCGGAGACTTGGGTCAGACAAACCGCGGGGTCCAATACCATCAAAGGCGCCCCCTTGCGTTGGGGTCACCGTGTTTGTTGCGGCGGGCACCAACCAAGAAGAAAGAACGAAGGACTCAGGTTGGCTCAGTTGGCCCCGTCTTGACTGTCGATATATTCCATGTATATGTATATACCCCCTAGTGTTCTAACAGTCTCGATAGCGGCGATCACCGGCCATCGCCAACCTTACATTCTTACCACTACCTCCATATATGTGAACTGCGAGGGGCAGCTGCTCAGGCCAACCCACAACGGCGGAAGTCGAGTCGTTTGGTTGCTGGTGGTGCCCAAAGCAGGTGCGTGTTGGATCCTGTGGCAGGTGCCTGACCTAAACCCCAAAAAAACTTCCATGGATGAGAGTAGGACCTCGTAGGACTTTTAGATGGGGCTTTTCTGCCGGGATGTGGCTGGGGATCGAGGCGCTGCCCCTGCTGCCGCGGCACATGACCAATGAGCGACTTCTATTCACTGCACTTCTGACTGGCCCTCGCACGCCACGTTGGAAGTTCCCCCTCCCTGTCAGCTGTCAGCCGCAACTTCCATGCTTCAACCTCGAACTTGGGCCTTGGCTTTTGGTTACTAGCGGGTGTTTTTGATCCACAACCCTTCCCCAGGCACCGTGGACCAAGGAGCTGATGTCGGATCACGGGTTTTTGAGCTTGACTGGGTGAAGATGGCTTGATGGCAACACCAAGCTTAATGCTTCATGATCAGTTTCTGACCTGACAGCAGCCGACGCCTGCGGAAGATAAGGCTTGTGGACGTGGGGTCTGCTGCAACTTGATCTGTCGACTTTTCCTATGAATCAGCAGAACTCTCTCCCCAATAAGAGTGTCGTGCTGGATGGCCCTCAGCAGTGCAACAACAGCGCGATAAATGATAGACCGCTTCTTGTCCTCCCAGCCTATGTAGAAGTCCGGACAAGCATTCTTAAATCCCATTCAGCGTGGCTATATGAGAGTGATTGTCCGCGAGAGTACCTGGGTAATGTTGAAAGCTCTGGGCTAGGGAATGGCGCCATTACCAATTTCTGATCTACTCGGAAGTGGCTGCTAGAGAGATAAAACCTGCGTGCTTTGGATAGGTCTGCCTGTAGAGCCGAACCGTTTACACATGCGACATTTGAGATGAATATCCATTCGATATATCAATGGCAGCCCTCATGCCAAACCCCTGCTGGCTGTCAAGCAATACGCGGTCAGAGTTTGCGGTTCTGGATATCGATACGCTCCTGGTGCATATATGTATTGTATCTTTCGCGCCGGTCCTGTCTCGCTGGATGTGTCAAGCTTGAACCGCCTCCCTGACCATGATGAGAGGTTGTCGCTGCTTCCTTGCTGTGGTATTTGACTCAGAACCAAGTTGAAAGTGTTGCCAACGAACTGACGCCACGGCTTGGGGCTTGCCTTGAACTCTGTGAGCGTCTGGCAAACGAAACGATTCCATGTTGGTCGATAGGCGACTGGAAAAGTGTGCCAGTGGGTGAACAACTAAGGCCTCATGACTGTTTGGCCGAAGACAATGTGACCTGTAGTCTGTATCGGAAGATATAAGGAGAGAAGCGATGAGCAAGAGAAACACTCACGGTCCGGGACTCCCAAGCCACTCACTCGCATCATTTTGCGCAGAGAGGCGAAATTCCAAGAACTGGAGCGACTACAATGTCTAATTGGAGATAGTCGATGGCTCTTCTGTAAGTCTCCTTCCTTTCCTGACCGCAGATCTGTGAGACAACGGGCCCTTCCGCTGTCAAACCTGGTGATTTTTGTTGATTTTTCTGGTTCAAGGTGGGAATTACTTACTGTCCGCAAGGTTCCTATTTTCCGGGCGTTTAGCGTTTTGGAATCAGTACCGCGCTCCCGGCTGTTTGGAGCAGGAGAAACAATCGACCACTCAATCTGCACAGAGCACGGGCTCGACGGGAGAGGGGCCCGCAGTACGTGTTCGGAAAGCGCGGCGTCGTACGGATATAGGTCATGGCACTACACTTCTACTCGGGCCTCTTCATTGATTCATTGGCAAATAACAAGTCACGACACCCACCCACATTCTCGGCGCCGTGGACTTGGAGCGAGAGTAAAGAGGGACCCACATTCTCGGCGCTGTGAAGCAAGAGTGAAGAGGGAAGGTGACGTACGAGAGCAGGCAAGATTGAGCCAACCTCGGCCCTCACATCCATCCCTTGGGGGGCTTGTGCAGCAAACAACATCCGATCGCAATTACGGCCGAACTGCCACCGCCCATTGTGCCGACTCTCGGACCAGCACTGCAACTCGCCGCGCAATTTGCATCGCACCGAGGGTCATAGCGAGAGCCTCGAGAGGATGTAGATTAAATTAGGGTTTTCGCTAAAGAACCTCGTCCTCCCGGCTCAACCGGCCTACCGAACCCACCCCCCCCCCCACAAGGCCCCAGCCCCCCAAACAACCGACAAAACGTCATCCCATTGTCGGCCGGCTCATGGTGCAGCACACTATCTCCGGGCCGGGTCCATGTGTGCGCTGCGGCTTTTCTAATTCTCACATTGGTAAGTTTGGCCCGGACACGCGAGCCTCCAGATTTCGATCGTATTTTCTACAAAAGACTCCTGTGCCCCGCATCGATTGTGCCGCCATCTGCCCCTCCATGGAACCCCCACCCCAGGCCAACTTCATCATCCGTCGGCCGCCTTGGGCTTCAGTTATAAACTGACATACTTTTCGATCCCGTTATAGGTGTTAGGATCATCCCTCCCTTGTGCGACAGTTCATCCTTCATCGTTTGTCTTAGACCCCCGCCTCTCCGTTCTTTGCAAGGTCGCGCAGTCTCCCGCAACGCGAAGCCACGAACTTGCCATTTGCGAAAACCCTCTTCCACCCACCACCACTGCTCCTGTCTCCAAACCGCCTGCCATGTCGCTCGAAGTCGTGGCGCAGTCGGTGGTGGACCAGTTTGAGTATTCGGACGAGAATGTCAACAAGGGAGTGCAAGAATTCCTCTGCCAGATGAGTATGTGCTAGTTGCCAAGCTTGGACTGCGCCGCTACTGACGGAGTTGTCGCGCAGACGAGGGTTTGCACAAGGATGGAGCAAGCCTGAGTCAGATTCCCACATACGTCACTGCCGTGCCCAATGGCACCGAGAAGGTTAGTACAAAGAAGCTCAGCAGCCTGCGCCTTTAGCACTAATTTTCTTCCATAGGGCCTGTACATGGCCGTTGATCTTGGCGGAACCAACTTCCGTGTCTGTTCAATCCGACTCAATGGCGACAGCACCTTCAACCTTACCTTCAGCAAGGTGGCAATCCCCAAAGAACTGATGGTCGCCGAGACCGCGCAAGAGCTGTTCGCGTTCCTGGCCGAGGAGGTTAAGAACTTCCTCAAGAAACACCACGGGAATCAATTCGAGGCATACACTAGACGTCGTCTGACAATGAGCGCTCCGGGCGGCTTCAGGGACGAACATATCTTCCGCATGGGATTCACCTTCAGCTTCCCAGTGCAGCAGATTGGAATAAACAAGGGGACGCTCATAAGATGGACGAAGGGTTTTGATATCCCGGACGCCGTCGGCAGGGATGTGTGTGCTCTCCTGCAATCGGAAATGAACAAGCTCCACCTCCCGGTCAAGGTTGCGGCGCTTGTCAACGACACGGTAGGAACACTTGTGGCCCGATCATACACTTCCCCAGGCAAGTCTGGCGCTGTGCTGGGTGCCATTTTCGGCACGGGCACCAATGGCGCCTATGTCGAGAAGCTTTCCAAAATCAAGAAACCTCTGTCGGGCGATTACGACAACTCCACCGGTGAGATGGTCATGAACACAGAATGGGGTTCTTTTGACAACCAGCTCAACGTCCTGCCGAGCACCTCATGGGACAAGGCACTGGACGAGGCGAGCGTGAACCCCGGCATTCAGATGTACGAGAAACGCGTCTCGGGCATGTTCCTCGGCGAGATTCTGCGGCTGGTGCTCATCGACATGTTCAAGAACCCCAAGATCTCGTTCTTCAAGGACGAGGATTCCAACTCGAACGACTGGAGGTCAACGACCAACGTTGGCGAGAATTCCAGTCTCTTCAAGCAGTGGGGTCTCGACACCTCCATCATGTCGGTTGCAGCTGCGGACAACACTCCCGAGCTCGGCACCCTTCGCCAAGAGCTCGAATCCGCTCTGCACGTCTACGCCCCAGCACAGGACGACGCCCAGGCATTCAAGGCCATCGCCGGCGCCATTGGGCGGCGTGCCGCGCGGCTGGCTGCCGTGGCAATCGGCGCCATCGTGCTGCAAACCGGCAAGCTGGCGGATCCGGGGCTCAAGGACGAGCCGGTCGATATTGGCGTTGACGGCAGCCTGGTCGAGCACTACCCGTACTTCCGCGACATGATCCACGAGGCGCTGGCCGCTGTTGACGGCATCGGTGAGGAAGGCGCCAAGCGCATTCGCATTGGCATCGCCAAGGACGGCTCTGGTGTCGGTGCCGCGCTCATCGCACTTGTGGCTGCGGGTATGGAGGAGAGGCATGAGCAGGCCAACGCCGGGTTGCTTGGCAGCGTGCGCACCGATGCCAAGTCGAGTGCTCTTGTTAATGACGATGGCGAGAAGGCCGCTGCTGAATCTGATTAGGCATCGTGGGCGTGGCCTGTTACTGCCAAGAGAAGCGTGGGGAAGTGTTGTGGCGTTATGTGAAACAGGAATCAGGGCCACTATGGACGGCCCTGAAAAGAAAAAACGGTGAAGGGGGGGGGGGCTTGGTCCTGATGTGCAAGGCGGTTGGCCTTGCCGATGGGCCGGTCATAGCGGATATGTATATCTCCTTTTTCTGTTTTGTTTGGGTTTCGGCAGAACCGAGCTCTATGTGGTAGGGCAAGTTCTCATCTTTGACGCTCGCACGGGTTAGATCTTTGGGAGGTTTCAGGTGTCGGGAAGATCATGCAACGGTATCCGGTTGTTAGTCCACAGGCTCGAGGGCTCACGACCCGGCTGGCGTTATTGCTGAGGAACCAGCGTGAACAGGAAGTATGCAGTGTCTTCATAATCGCCCGGGCTTTTGTATGCAAGTGGTGTGATATCATGCTCGTGTTCTCGTTCATTCTGTCTATGGGCCGTTGTATCGGTATCTACCTGGAAACCAATCCAATTCCCGTCATTCGGGGCCGAAAGATACTCTCCCGTTCTCTCCGTCCAACACGATCCCTGACCAAGCTACTTACTTGGCCATGTTGCCATGCATGTATCCAACACACCATCAGCCGTTACCCAATTATTTCCCAAACGCCGCGGTTGGGTACGCCCTCTCCCTCCTCTTCCTCCCTGCTGCCGCGGTCGAATTGCTCCTGGAACTAGCCCCGGATCCTGGCACGCCCCCGCTGCGGCCCTCGTCTGCGGGGGCTGGGGGGGGCAGAAGCTGTTGTTGGATGCTACTGCTGCTGCTGCTGCTGCAGACACCATTCCTGCCGGGCATGACCATCTCGGCGGGGAGGTCGTTCCACTCTGTGTCGGGACGGGCGTTTTGGAAGGAGAGAGCGGAGGCGGAGCGCGGGGCGGTGGGTGCTGCTGACGGACGGCGTGGCGGACCCCTCGTGGTGGTTGGTGGAGGAGGGGTGGAGGTGGAGGTGGGGGTCGGGAGATTGATGGCGGCGGCGAGGACGGTCCCGTTGGCGCTCGGGGTGGCGGTGGCCGGTGACGGCGACGCCATTGGTGCTGCTGCTTTGGGCAGGAGAGGCCGGGGTGTGGATGCGGAACTGGGGCCGATGTGCCGGCGCACCACCCATGCCGTGTCCGGCCGCAGCTTGAAGTAGTACCCCTTGACCGGCTCGCGCCCCTCGCGCGCGAAGCCCCGCGCCTCGTACCACTTCAGGCCCTCTTCGTTTTCGGTCCATACGTGTGCATGGATGGTTCGGGTGTCGATGTTCGATCCCGCTGCGGGCAAGAGTGCGGCGCTCGCGATGATGTGCTCGAGCGCTGCGGCCGCGAGGCCGAGGGAGCGGTATGGGGAGAGCAGGACGAGCGATTGGATGTAGATGGCGAAGTACGGCGTGATGAATGGGGGTTCGGTGGATTTGGTCTTGTTCTGGGGCGGCGGGAGCCGAAGGAGTGGCTGGCCCTGGGCGTCGAGAAAGGGGTTCGGCTCGAGGCGGCAGATCAGACCGCCGACGACTTTTGGCGCGTCATTGTCTGAGTCTTGCCAGAGGATGGCGCGCGAGAAGAGACCCGAAGCGAGTGGATCGAGGGCTTTGGTGTAGAAGGAGTCTGGGTAGGCAACGGGAAGGAGGAGAGAGTTGATCCGCCGTAGCGCCGGGATATGTTGCTCAGCAAGGGCCACGATGGTTGCGCCTGCGGGGAGAGACGGCGGGGACGGCGGGATGGGAACGCCGTTCGGTGGAAGGGTGACTTGTATTGCAACAGACTGAGACGGTGGGGGTTGCTGGGAGGGTACGGTCGGCGGGGGAGCCGGAGGTGTTGTTGTTAACCGGGGCGCATCGGGCTCGTTGTTCAGTGTTCGCGGCGACGGGGCACTCGATGGAGGGGCAGCATAGTCGGGCTGGGGCCGTGGCTGGAAGAAGGATCGGATTGAAGATTGCTGCGCACGCGACATCGTCAAATGCTGAAAGGGCCGGTTTGCGCATACGTCGTTTCGGTTTTGCAGAGCGTGTTTGTGTCGTCCGCCACCGCGGTCTGTGAATCCCTTCAGCTGGAAGTGTTTGTTGTCCGGCCCCTGGAGACCCCTGGGGACCCCTGTTTAACATGCCGGGAGCTGGGTAAAAGCGGGCCAATGGCGCGCCCCTATACCCCACCATTCCAGTTCATTGCATGGCATGCACTCCACATTGACTGGAGCTCTGCCCTGAACATATGTACATGTACATATTGGAGTGCCTTGGCTATATCTGCAGTGCTCAGTACCATGGTTAGCAGGAACACCGAGTTAACAAATGGTGACACGCCCTCCAAGTAGAAACCCCAAAGACATGACAAACTAAACCCTCACGATTTGTTCAGCTCTTGGTTCAGGGTTCGTGAACTTGTGTTCTGTCTGGCTCCGTCTTCCTCGACCCCGCCACCGCCTTTTATATCACGGCAGAATCGAACCAGAACAAAGTCTCTAGTTGTCATTGTCCCCCAACTTGAATAACTCTCAAATATTCGTAGATTGAATCTTGGGCTCTGAAGAAAATCTTGAGTGCTTCCATTATGAAAATCTGGTTATTGTGCGTCCACTGCGGGGGAAACACAATAGGAACCTCGACCTTGTTCGCACGCATTGTCAGATCTGCAAGGACAGTGGGCCATGAACTGCTTGGCTTGTCTGTGATTCAGGGGACGTTCCGCTATGCATGCTGCTGGCTCCCACTGTCTGCGGTGCCACAACGCCTAACAAAACCACGGCTAGGTATTGCCTTGTTGGTGGGCTGCAACAACATTTTCTTGCAGGTCATGCCATCTGACTTCCCTCCATATCAACCCAAGCCGTAAATCACCAAGCTCAATTTGCAAAGCAGAACCCAATTATTGATTGTCGGAGCTTATCATCGTCTTCCGCTCACCCTTCGCCCTGCCACCGCATCCCCCCAACGCTCGTTGCCTGCACCTGAGCGATGGTGAGAGGTTGACGCGGCCCCGTTCCCAACTTCCGAAAACCCGGCCGCGGGTTCAATTGCGGTGCGACGCTACAGCCTGTCGCTTGCAAGACAGCCAAACCACGTCGCGAAACCGCCAGCTTGACTCTACCAACCCCAATCAACATGTCGTCGGAAACAGGTGAAACCGGCAAGGCCGGTGTTATCATATCTCCCCAGAATGAGAATCCCATGGACAAATTCGTAAGTCGAGCATTTAGCCTCTCGTGCGTCGTCTCTGCTAACATTGCCTCCTGCTGCAGGCCCACGTGGTTCTGGACGATGTGCTCTACAACCTCGTCCACGATCTCTTGATGAAGGTGCACAGAGACGAGAAGATGGCCCGTGCAAATACAGCTGCAATTAAAGTCGAGACGCTCGCTCGGAATACCATGGAGGGCGCGACGACAGATCCCAAGCCCGACGTCGAGGTCGAGACAGACGCGGCAATATACAAGGACGGCAAGGTGACCCTCAAGGGCAATCCGTTGAAGACGACCAAGGAGATCATATGTCCGCGATGCCACCTCCCGCGACTCGTACACCCAACCGACGGCAAGGGCGCCAAGAAGCCCGAGCCAGGCGTCGTCTATTGCAAGAAGCATCCTTACGTCGAGAAGCCGGGCTACGACATCTACGGACAGACGTGGGTTGCCCCTGGGCCCGGGCGTGGGAAGAAGAAGAAGGACCAGAAGCTCGACCCCAACGACCCCAGCTCTCCGGCGCCGGGCCTCGAAGGCGGCGCCAAAGACCGCCCGCCGAATGTGCTCAGTTTCCCCAGCGCCACGTGCTCCAAATGCAAACGGTGCATTCTGGTGACGCGCCTCAACAACCACATGGGGTCGTGCATTGGAAACAGCGGGCGCAATGCTAGCAGAGCTGCGGCGCAGAAGATTAGCAACGGGAACAACGCAGGAGGCAGTCAGAACAATGACAACACGCCGCCCGGCAGCCAGAAGGGCACCCCCTTGCCGGGGAGCCGCGCCGCCAGCCCGAGAAAACGGGATGGCGACGAGTTCGACGAGGACGCGGACGATTCGGATGCCATCAACCAGAAGAAGAAGAAGCTGAAGCCGAACGCCCTGACAAAGAAGGTGATTCTAAAAGCCAAGAGCCCCGCCACCACTGGCACGCACAAGAAGGATAAGACCAAGGGCAGCTCAATGCTCCACGTAGAGCAGAAGGTGGACGATGATGTGAAGGGCTCGACAGTGCAGGTCGCGCCGAAGAAGGTCTCCAACGCCAAGGGGATCTCGCCGGCCAAGAAGATCAAGCTTGGTCCGTCCAAGCCGCCATTACCCCCGCCGGCGAATAAGAAGGGCAAGCGGGACCGCGACATGGAGAGCGAGTCATCCGGGACTTTGTCCTCGCCGCCTCGTTGATTCTTGCCGGTCCCACGACCAACGTTTCCCACCCCGCAGCTGCACGTTACGTCGACACATGGCATCTGGGTTAGAGGTACTCGGCTTCTGGGGGCTTTTTTTTTTTTTTTGCATTGCCGATGGCGGGCCGGCGCGGGGGCGTTTTCTGCATTTTGCTGCATCATGGACTCGGGCATCCACGGGCATCCACGGGCATCCACAGGCATGTGTTTTGCGTGATTTTGATAAAGACCCCGAGCTAAGTGGGTTGAGGGCTAGCGCAAGGAAAGCGACAGCGACAGGGCAGGGTTGGAAGAGAGAAGAAATGGAATGGGGCGTTTCGGCGCAACGGGCATTACGGTCCTGTTGTATAGAGCCTTCATCTGGTAGACCGGTATGGGTCCAGCTTGTCCACTCTCCATTGGCTGTCTTGCGTCACTGGGGAGGCTATCCGTTGCTTGTTAGGGAGAGAGGGATGCGGGCAAAAAGCCATCATCCAACCATGTCTCATGCACGCGTTCCGATGATGGCAGTCGCCCAAATACACAGGCTCACAGGTCAGGTCAGGTCAGGTCAGGTCAGGTAGACAAAATGACAGCGTCCTCATAATCACAACGCGCCCGTTTCTCAAGCCCCATCCCCACCCTGCACAACAGAAGCCTTCTCGATCCTGACCTCGGTCTTGGGCCGGTCCTCCCCGTCGGTCGGCACCAGGCCCATGCGCCGCACCACGTCGATCCCCTTCTTGACCCGCCCGAAGATGGTGTGCTTGCCGTCCAGCCACGGCGTGGGCGCCAGCGTGATGAAGAACTGGCTGCCGTTGGTGTTGGGCCCGGCGTTGGCCATGCTGAGGATGCCCGCGCCCGTGTCTGCGGCCATCAATCATGCTCGGTCAGCTACTCCCGTCCCTTTCCCTTGACCCCTCGACTCCTGCCGTGTATGCATTCTCTCTCTCTTGCGGGGGAGGGGTGGGTAGGGGGGTGGAGGAGACGGCTTACGCTTCAGCTCGGGACTGATCTCGTCCTCGAACTTGTCGCCAAACATGCTGCTCCCGCCACGGCCTGTGCCGGTCGGGTCGCCGCCCTGCACCATGAAGTCGGGGATGATGCGGTGGAAGACGACCTTGTCGTAGTAGCCGCGCGAGGCGAGCGTGGAGAAGTTCTGGCAGGTCTTGGGCGCGTGCTGGGTGTAGAGCTCGACGATGATCGTCCCCTGGCGGCTGGTTAGTTTGCGATGGCTGGGTTGTAGGCGGACGGGGAACGAGTACCATTGATGTCTCGAGGGCTACGTCGGTGGCCATTTTGTTGGTGGTGATGGTGGCGAGGAGTGGGAGCCGGAGATGATTGGGGAGGTAGAGTGTTGCGGCACGACTCCAGTAAACCGCGGATGGACCCTGGTGGTAGTTTCCAAATCCGGCCACTTGTGGTTTGGAATGAACGGCAAGTATTATCCACAAAGCTTGGGCTGATATTGTGATATTGAGGTGGGGGACCTGGTCTGAAGATGGAATCCATGGGGCAAGGGGAAGGAAGCACAGTGCGCACACTGTATGTAATGTCCATCAAACCCGACCAACAGCTCCAAGTCCAGCGCTTATCCAAATGATGCATCTGCTCCCCCTTCAAGTAACAACGAGACAGCTACTAATAACACATCACCTGGCTCAGCGGCAGACAATTCGCCATGTAATTTTCAGTTATCGCAAGAATAGCCATACCTAGAGATCGCAGCACGCCCGGAATAACTATCATCTTATTACATCTCTGCTGTTTTCCTGTACTCGCCTCAACAACCCCGCACTACACCCCATCAAACACTCGGTCAACTCTCACAACGCGGCTACCGCCCCCAAGACCCCCAACAGTGCGCCAAAACCCATGGCAGCAGGTGTCGCCACAGCAGCGGCGCCAGTGCTCTGCGACGACGTCGACCCCGTAGAGGCGGGGGCGGGTGCCGAGGTCTGGCTGCTCTCTGCGGCACCAGACGCCGGCATCGATGTCTCCTCAATGTCCGTTCCCGAAGACGTGTTCGAAGCCACGGAGGGGACCGTGCTTCCGGACGAGGCTGGCGACGCCGACGAAGCCGACGACGAAGCAGCGGTTGTCGTCGCCGACGGAGAAGCCGGGCTGGCCGTGGCCGAGTAGCTGGTGCACTGCGTCTCGCCCGCGCGTTGGGCATCCAGCAGGTCGGTTCCGGACGTGCAGCTTTTGATGAGACAGGGCGCGGCGCTGGCCCCGATGACGGCCTTGGTCGGCCCGCATTGGCAGCCGGTGTCGTCGGGCGCACAGCCGGCAGCGCTAATCGCGGAGCTCAGACAGGCGGTCTCGGGTGACAAGTTCTTAGCAGGACTCCCGTGATTAGTAAATAAATGGAATTGACTACTTACGGCGCAAGCTGGCTGGCCCGAGAAGTTTTGGGCCACAGCCATTCCGGCGGCGGCAAGGAAGAGAGTGATGGTCTTCATTGTGGAATTCTGGCTGACAGCACGAGGCTTAGGGGATTGACTTTGTGAATCCGGCAGAGGGCTCGAGAAGATGGCGAGACCGAGGTTTGCAAGAGCGAGGAAGCTGGAAAACAATCCCGCCACTTTCTTGTATGACGATCGCTGGGATCACAGAAGAGGAAGGACGGGCCAGCCGCCCTGGCGTCGTGGTTCCCTGCCATGGACGCGCCGCCAACACCTGATTCGTGGGGGAAGGCGGATGTGTCAGTGTAACCCGAATTGGATGCCAGTAGCAGGAGCTAGCCCAGTTTTGTGTAAAACACGAATGATGGATGAGCTCAGAATTGGAGAAGTGCAACCTCACTCCTATCGTGAACTGAGTTTCTCTCGAAGGATGACAAGCAGCCCTGTTGGAGATCAACAATCATTGAACAGCAGTTGGCTTCTCCCGAGGAACACAAGGCGGGGACACCGTTGGAGGGTGGGTTCCGGCCCTCACCAGCGGCACCATCGCCGACTAATGAGACACTACGTAGAAATGAAAGTGTAGGAACCTGTAAATGAGGCTGGTGACGGTATCGCGCCATGTTGAACCACGACGGCAAAAAGGATGGCCAATCAACAAAAATCATAACAATTTCTCCTCCGGGAAGGCTCGAACTTCCAACCTCCTGATTAACAGTCAGACGCGCTAGCCAATTGCGCCACAGAGGATAATTAATGAATTATTTTTGGAGCTCCAACGCCACCTCTATGAAGCAACAAGCCCAGCTGATCCTGCACCCCTGAAGCATAGAGAAAACAGGGGATATCCAGTTCAAGAGGGCACCAGGACCAGCCCGTTCACAATATCATACAAAGCAACCCCAATCCGAAGAAAATACAACATTAAACTAAACAAGGTACCAAACCGCCCAAGCATGCATCACCATGTTGTGGCCTTTAGCACTACCCCCTCCCTTCCTTTGCCATCAACAGGTATCCTCAAAAAAACATGCAGAGCCGGCCCCAACACCATCCCGTCGCCAACAATACAGTCGTTACACAACTATCCCAAGAAAACCCACCCCTCTCACCTACAAGAACCCCTTCGTCAGACTAGGAACCCTGCTAATGCTGCTCTTCCGCTGGGGGATCTTGATTCCCTCCTCCCAAGTAACACCATGTCTCCCCTTCACACTCCCCCCATACACACTCCCGCCTCCCGCCACCGAGCCGGGGCCCGCATTCCCCTTCTCCAGCCTCATCTTCCACCCCTCCAGCTCCCTCTCCATCTTCAGACACTTCTCCCTCTCCTCCCGCAGCTCCCTCTCCGCGCGTCGCGCCGCCAGCTCGTTGTTGCTCTCCGACGCCTGCAGCTCCTCGATGGTCTTGAGCAGCTTGTCGCACTTGTCACGCATGCGCCCGACGTCCTCGCCCAGCTGCACATTGTGCTTGTCCTTGCGGTCGATCTGCGACTGCAGGTCCTTGACGATGCGGTCGACGTTGCGGACGGAGCGCTGGGATTTGGACCGTTCTGTCTCGTGGTCTTCTAGCTGTGACTCGAGCTGCGAAGGAGAGTTAGTCTGGGGTGTGGTGGGACAAGGTAAATGGGGGGGCGAACCTCTTGGACGCGCTTGTGCAGGAACTTGATGTCGTGGCTGGCTGTCGAGTAACCCTTAGTCTCGAGGTCGATGAGCTTGAGTTGCACCTCGTTGAGCGACTTCTCCAGCGCAGCCTTTTGTTTCTGCAGCTCGGCGCTCGATTCTCGCTCCGCGATTATGTCCCTTTGGATTTCAGACACCAGCGCCTCGGCACGTCGCATCTTCTCAATTGCTGCAGCCGCGACATCCTCCTGTTGGGCGAGCCCGGCCTTGAGGTCGAGAATCTCCCTGTCGATGTTCGCAGCATTGCGCAGTGATGGGCTCTCGCTATTCGCTAGCTCCTCCAGGCCAGCCTTGGCTTCTTCCAGTCTCGCCTGGACGCTCTGTTTCTCGCGAAGAAGACTGTCACGGTCTGCTGTGATCTCATCCACGGACGAGCGAAGGGAGCGGACCTGGGACAGCAGCGACACAATCTTGCCCTGCGCCTCATTGTGCGCGCTGACCGCCTCGTCTTTGGAAGCCACCACGTCCGAGAGGGTCGACTGCAGACGAGCCTTCTCCTTCGACCAAGTCGAGCTGTTGAGCACCTCATCATCCCACTTGCTCCGCAGGTCGTCGAGCTCCTCACGCAACCGCGCAATCTCGGCCTGTTTGAACAGCTTCTCTTCACGCGTGAGATCCAGCTCCTTGGTGATGGTTGCAAACTCGGCCTGGTACTTCTTGCGGAGTTGTTCCATGCTCGATTCCTTGTCCTCGATGTCGTTTGCGCGCTGGCTGCGGTAGTCCTCAAGCTCGTGCTGCAGTCTCTTCTTTGCCTGCGTAGCCGCCTGCAGGTCGGTCGACATGTCCTCGATCTTCTCTTCCAGTCTCTGTGTCTGGAGCTGGAGATCCTCGATGGTGGTGTCGAGGCGTTTCCTCTCCGCCATCATTTCCGCACAACTGTCCTCGGCCTCCCTTGCCTGCGTCCTGGCAAACTGCTCGGCGCGGCTCGCCTTGAGCACGGCAATCTCAGCCTGCTCGAGTTTGCTGAAGTAATCGTCCGCACGGCTCTTGTAGAGGTGGAGACTGGCAGTCACATCAACGAGCTTCGAGGTCTCGGCGTCCATACGGATCTGCAGGTCAGCAAACTCCTGCAGCAACTGGCCCCGGCTCGCTGCCTCCTGCTCCCGGGCAAGTGAGATTTCCTGGAGATCCGATTTCGCATCGCGGAAGTCGACCTCGAGCGTGGCCCGGTCGTGCCTGAGCCTGTCCAGGTTGGCCTTCATGTCGGTCAACTCTGCAATGGCATCATTATGGCTGTGCAGAAGCGATCGGCGGGCGTCTTCTTGATGGTTGAGAAAGTCGAGAATCTCCTCATGGGTCCTGGTCTGAATATCCCGAAGTGAGAGTTCGCCCGAGTGGAGTGCCTTCTCCAGAGCCGACACCTGCTTCGATGACATGTCGAGCATGTCATGCAGTTTGCTGTTCGCTTGCTCCAGCTTTTGCACCCGCCCACTGTTATCGGGATAGGTATCAGGAGTAACTCCCGAGCGCTCAAGCTGGCTCTGCAGGTGCCGGTTCTGCATTTGCGCAAGCTGAAGTTGGTTCTGCAGCTCCTCAACGTCGGCCTTGAGATCCATGCGGTTGTTAAAGCTTAGGATATCCGCAGTCTTGTCGGAGCGGACTGAGTCCTGGAGGTGGTCCGGCTCGGCATTGCGAGATCGACGTGGTGGTGTTGTCGCGTTTGAGCAGTGGCGTCCGTTCGGCTTCGACCGCGTCTGATTCGGGGATGGATTGAAAGGAGCTTCATTGAGGCCCATCTCTTCGAGGCGTGGCCGGGCAGGGGAGTCTCCTCTGGCGTCTCGCATGTCCGCTAGCTGGGCCTCGGCGTTGGAGCGAGCAGCCGTCTGAACGCGCAGGTTCTGCTGGAGCTCCTCAATCTTCCGGACAAGGTCGAAATTCTTGCTCAGGGACTTGTCACCACTCTCCGTGTGGGTAGGGACCGCCGACTCGGGATCAACAGTTTTCAGTGCACTCAGCAGCTGGCCTCTCAACTCGGCAAGCTCATCATCCCGACCATCCAGCGCGGACTGCAAGCTGCGTACAGTGCCCTGTGCCTGGGATCGGAGTTGCCTCTCCGACTCAATGGTACGGTTTGCTTCCGCCAGCTGAGCCGTGAAGTTGGACGAAGCCTTCTCGGCATTGCGACTGCTCTGTACCTCTCTCGCCACTTCGTGGTTGAGATCTTCTAGATTCAGTTGCAGCTTTTCAAGCCTCTTTTCCAAGGAAGCAATGGTGACTTGTGAGTCCCCGAGTTGCTTGTTGAGTTTGGCATTGTGTTCCTCCACTTTTGCCTTCTCGCGCTGCAGGCCGACAATCTGACCCCGGGATGCCTCGGTCGCTCGAGATGACGATCGCGCAATCTCGAGGCCTTTTTGTTGTATCTTGTTGAGCAGCGCACGATTGTCATTTTCCGAGGCGGCAAGCCGGCTCTTCACAGTATGGAGTTCACGCTCCAACCGTTCCTTTGCTTGATCGTTTTTCAACCCGAATTCGCCAGATTCGAGTATCAGCTTGTTCAGGTCCTCGATCTGGTGGTTTAAGTTTGCACACTCATCCTCAAACCACCGAAGTCGCTCCTGGGCGGCCTCAAGATCCTTGTGCAGGCTCTCTTCTCGCTCACGCGCAACCTTGAAAGCTGCCCGCTCCCCAACGAGTTCGGCTTCACGACGGGCCTCCTCCGCCTGACTCTTGGCGACCCGGAGCCGCCGGATCTCTTCACGAGCCTCATCCCGTTCTTGCTCTGCGGTAACTCGAGCATCCATGGTCCGACGGAGGGTGTCTTGTTGCGCATAAAGCTCTTTTTCGATGGTGATTTTCGACTCGTTGAGGTGGTCATAGTCGTCCTTCAAAGCCTGGTACTTGTGATCGCTGAGTAGTTGGACATCATCGCGGGACTGGCGCTCCGTGCTGAGTTCCATTTGGGTATTGTACAACTCCTTCTTGAGAGCCTTGATCTGTGACTCCAGAACCTGGCGGTTCTCGTCGGCTTGGGCATCTTCAGAGAGTCGAGCCGCAAGGAGTCCCTTTGCATCTTCTGCCTCCCTTTGCAGCTGTGACTGTTGCGATTTTACCGCAGAAAGCTGTGCTTGGACCTCGCGAAGCCGGTCGGTAGCTTTCTCCCGCTCCGCACTCAGATCCTTCTTCTGGTCCTCAAAGTTGCGCCGCTCCATCTCGTACTTCTTATTATCCGAACGAAGCAAAGCCAGTTCACTTTCTTTCTTCCTGACCAGATCCTCGTAATCCGTTGATGTCTTGGACAGCTGAGCCAATTGCTGCTGAATTTCGCGGTTCTCCGCACTGAGTTGGGAGTTATTAACCCTCGAGGACTGAAGTTCCTTCTGAGCAGTCATCAACTTGACTTCGAGATCCTGGTCCGCCTTCAAGAGTTTCGCTTCCAAGTCGTGCACTTTCCGTTCTCTAAGTGAAAGCTGGCTTTGCAACATTTTGACTTGGGCTTCAAGGGCTGCCTCCTGCTCACCCCGTTCTGATAGCGCCTTGGTGATCTCGTCGATGGCGGCCTCAAGATCTGCAACACGACGCGCAAGCTCGGATTTCTCATGCTCCAGCCTCGCAATGATCCCCGCTGCTTGGTCAAGCTGCGTCCGATATTGCTCCACGTCCTCTTCGGCGCGTTTCTTGGCTTCAAGAAGACTATCCAGTTGATCCTCCAACCTTTCCTGGTCGTCCAAGGCACCCGACAGCTTGTCTTCCAGGTCAGTCTCCCGAAGCTGAAGCCGCTTGAAGATTTCTTCCTTGTCTAGTGCCAAAGCACGCTCGCTCTCGAGGGTTTGCTGGATCCGCACCATCTCGGCGTGGACGTTTCGCCGCTCCTCCTCGAGCCTTTGTCGATTTTCAGCCTCTGCCGCCATCTTATCATTGAGCTGTCTGATGAGCTCGTCTCGTTTCTTCACTTCGGCCGCTGTCCTCGTGGCACCCAAGAGGGGCTTCATCCTGACGAGCAACTGCCACCAAGGATTGTCACACAGGTCGAGGTAGACGTGGAAGTTTCGTTGAATGACCCTCGTCGCTTCGGCTCGGTAGAGACGTTTGAAAGCAATTCGACGCTGCATGTAGCCGCGAGCCACCGACTGGAACTTGGACATGATTTCCGTGATCAACGTATCTCGCTGTTCCTCAAGCTCAGCGAGAACCCCAGCACGGAAGAACACCTTGGTCAGGCCGATGCGGTATAGGGATTTGTCAAGACCAAACCTGTCCAACATAATCCTTGCTGCGGCCTGGCCTTCCAGGTATCCCTTGGGCATGTCTCGACAGAGAACCTCATATCGCTGCCGGAACTCGGCAAACGGGAGCCTGTTGGGGAAGCCTGTTCGAGCAATTCGGATGCCCTCCAACACACCGTTGCATCGTAACTGGTCCAGGACGAGCGGGCCATCAAATTGTTTTGCTCGCTTGATATGGTTGGGGAGAATGCATCGGACGAAGTGGGGATGCGTGAGATGAAGCTGTGCCATCAAACTTGACAGTTGCTCTTTGTGTCTCTGGGCAACGGTCCGGAAGAGGCCCTTCTTCACTCTGCTCCGCATAGCTCCGACCTCGTCGTCTTGGTCGGCACAATCGACAAAGAGATTCGCGATATGCTTGTCGGAGGAAGCGGCGAGTAGGCGAGTGAGGTTGTCGTTCAGGGGGTCCTTGTTCTTCTCGAGCCATCCATCGGTCGAGTACTCGACTTCGGCAGCGTAATGCGTGAGGATAAACCCTTGGCCCAGTCGAGATGGCCGGTACTTTTGTGACTTCTTATCCCACAAAGAGTTCAGCTTCTCTGTAAAGGATTTGTCGTTCGCCTTGGGCATGACACAGTCCTCATCGAGGCACGAGAAGACGCCAATCGGGTTTGAGAGCTCGATCAGGTCGATGGTTGGCTGTAGGTCTCTGCCAAAGTCGATGAACTGCCACTCTATTTGCTCTCTTGCGTACTCCTCCTGCTCCAGGACAAACATGTGGTGATTGAAGAACTGCTGCAGTTTCTCGTTGGTGTAGTTGATGCAAAGCTGCTCAAAGCTGTTCTTCTCAAAAATCTCGAAGCCAGCAATATCTAAAACACCGATGAAGCGGGTGTCGTCAAGGCCCATGCCTGGGCGGTCGAGCTGGCGGTTGATCCTGGTTACAAGGTCGCCAAACCCTCGTTCGTAGATGCCCTTTGCGAGGGCATCGATGCTGAAGCGGACCTGCTCCGGCGTTTGAACCTTCTCAACCCATTCTCTGCCCGCCTTCACCTTGGGATGCAGTAGCCCCCGAAGGAAAGCCTCCAGCGGAACCCCGAGAAGCTTGCACACCCTTGCGGCGACCTGCTTGGCGTCGGGGGCGAGGCGAGCCTGATCGGCCGACCTGCTCTCCTTGACGACTGAAACATTACCAAGATGTAGGACGGCTGCGATGGTGCGCAGGATCGACACCTGCTCCTGTTCGGAAAAGCCCATCACCATGAAGGCCTCCATGAGGGAGTTCCATTCATCCCGATCTGACACCCCTGTGATGATGTCCTGGCCATCGCGGGTGTAGGCAAAGTCGTCAACATCCAGGCCGTCCAACAGGAACTCCTGCTTCATCCTGGGTTCTGCACCCCTGAGAAGCTGGTAAAAAATGTGGTAGTTTCGCTCCTGGGAGTTGATTCGCACAACGCGGGACTTTTCGAGAAGATACCAATCGATAAAGGCACCGACAATGGATCCGCTGCGATTGAACTCGATCCGAATGAACTTGCCGAATCTGGATGAGTTGTTATTTCGGACCGTCTGAGCGTTGCCAAAGGCTTCGAGAATCGGATTTGCTCTCAGGATTTGCGCCGACAGATTCGAGTGCTGTTGCCCCCTAGACTTGACCGCAGCCTGGGAATGTGCGACGGCGGCGAGGTACTGGATGACCTTTTTGGTGTTTTCGGTCTTTCCAGCTCCCGATTCACCAGTAACCAGGATGCTCTGATTCGCGTTTTCGTCGACAAGATTGCGGAACGCCTCATCGGCCATGGCGAAAATGTGGGGTTTGTTGTCCTCCCTACTCCTGCCCTTGTACATGTGGACGTATTCGTTGGTGTAGATCGGGAGAGGGGTGTACGGGTTGACCGTTACCAAGAACAGTCCGGAGTAGGTGTAGATCAAGTCGGACAGGTATCTCGTGTGGAGATTGTGGACAACCGAAGCTTCGTTTAGGTGTGTCAGTTCCGCCATGTCGTTCGCCTTGTCGAATTTCGCGGGGTTGACTTTATCAGTATACTCGGCGTCAACTTCGCGCTGCTATTTCGTATTGTCAGCAACCGAACTAGATGGAGTGCCGGCAATGCACACTCACGCTCCCGTCATCGCACTGAACCAAGAGCCTGTTCCCGCCGAGTTCCTCCACCACCCACCCCTTGACAAATGCTGTCTGCGGGTCCTTAAGCCAGACATATTTCTTGCCAGAGAAGTCGTTCTCCCCCTCAATCCCCTTCACAATGTCGGTGTGCTTTCGCATATCTTCCGTCTTGATGAATGACGGCGCGAATGTGCCGGAACCGGAAGTCCCGTCCCTTGACATGGCGCGAACATGGCCATTCCGGGTGGACCCTGGAGATGCTAATGGTGGTATGACGAGGCTTTGAGATTGAGTTCGGCCGTGGGGTGGGGGGGACGGTGCCGCCGAGTGTAGAGACGGCGAGGGCGAAAGGATGGATTTGGGTCGACCGAAGCCACTCGAACCTGTCGAGGGCGGGGCATTCCTCGCGAAGGGATTATTGCGAACCGACATGGTGCGCCGGTGTTCGGATGCTGAAAATCGAGAAGATCATGGAATGGTAGGACTGTCGCAAACAATGCCGTAGTGCTGCCCTGACCCCAGCAAGGTCAATGTAAACATTCAGGCAAACGGCGCCTGGCTAATGACATGCAACCCAGCAAAAAGACGCGGAATCAATCGCAAACGGTTAAAAGAGTCAGGTAAAAAAAAAAAAAAAAGGCCAGAGACAAGTAGTGCAGTGTTTGCCTGATGTTCGAAGCCCGTAGTGCTGACCTAGCGTTGGGTGCGAAAGAAGAGGAGTTGCTTCATCCAAGAAACCTGGAAGGTGCAGCGCCGTCCAACTGAGGCCGCGGTTGCCAGGAGCACACCCTTGAAGAGTAAACAAACCTGGCTCGGCCTGGGAACCCTGGAAGCTCGGACCAGCGGCAGGGATAACGCTGATGGTCACAAATCTGGACTCACGCTGACAGGACAGGATTAGCGGCTTTTCGGCGCCCACCACTCCCGCCCTTCCATCTTTTTGCCCATCCATCTGAACGCGTTCAACAAGTCCAGCCATTTGATGCATCGCCGCCAACCTCATTCTGCTCACCACCAACGGAATCTGCGTTGATAAGCACAGTTTCAGCCGCATACTCACTATCGGTTAGCAAGGCGGAATCGATTTCAACAATAAT
Source organism: Trichocladium antarcticum (assembly GCA_033297235.1). NCBI lineage: Eukaryota > Fungi > Ascomycota > Sordariomycetes > Sordariales > Chaetomiaceae > Trichocladium > Trichocladium antarcticum. Next base: position 2,289,711 of record MU853403.1, read on the forward strand.
CGTGGGGTTTGATTCTGACGCTCCAGCTGCGATCGCTACAATCTAAAGCTTTCTTTGCTTTGTTCTCCGCGACAAGGAACTCATCCATCACGAAACCCAGGGGTTCTTCCGGCCACTTTCCTCTGCGTACAATACCTCCGTTTCCTCAAGGCGCGACACTCCGCGATCGACCCACCATACTCCTTCGAATCTCGAAATGCTCGGACTTTAGCGACAGGCATCTCAAATCAACACCATGTCGCAATTTCCGAATCCATATGGCTACGGCCAGTATCACGGCCAGCACCCGCCGCAGCCACCGCAGCCGTCACATCCGTACGGCTATCCGAACGTCACTGGCTATGCCGGACCGGCCTACAACTCTCAGTATAACTCCTCCGCCGCCATGCTGAATCACGATGTCGCGCAGGCGTCTTTCCAGTACAATGCCGCTCATATTCCTGGACTTGGGATAACAGGCGCAGTTCCAGGCGGGGCGAAATACAATCCTGCCGCTGGACCTACCACTTGGCCCCAGCACCAGGTCTTTCCGCCGCCCGCCCAGGCATCTGCACCCGGCTCTTCCAGCGGTCAACATTCGCAAAATACGCCACCCGGCCTCACAGTCAACAACCCGAGCAAGAGCAATAGCGCCAACCCTCCAAACCAAACCGCCCCAATGACGACCCTTCCAGCCGCCAACACCGACATTGAGGAAGGTGAACTGAGCGAAGGCCAATTTGAGGATTTGTACGAGCCGCGGGAACCCGTCGCAAATCCTGTTGGACAGACAGTTCCGAAATTGCTGCCCATTGCGGACCGAAGCCAGCCCACCAGCGCTGCTGATACACCAGAAGTGGGGTTCTATGGGACTGACGAAGATGATGGTGAGAAAGCTTCAAGGGGTGCCGAAGGTACAACTTCGTGGCTCCCAGATTTCGATTTGGAGACTAACGATTTATCCTGCCAGGTCGTGAACGATCTGCGTCTTACTCGCCGTTTCTGTCCCCACGGGAAGTTCAAAGTGATATCCCGATGCCACAACCCGCAGCCGGCAAGGGAGGCATACGACCGAAGCCAGGCCATGCAATTGCAAACCGAGCTGTCCCAAACTTGCAACCCTCCGCCCGGCCTCCTGCAAACACATCCACCGGTAACGCCTCAACCCAGCCCGGCATGTCTTTCAGATCATTGCACGAAGCCAAAAAGGAGGCGCAGAAAGCCATTTTGCGATTGTGGCCCTTAGGGGTCAAGTATCAGACCTATATCGACGAAGGATTTGATGAGAAATTGGTCCGAGGCCTCTTTGGCGACCTCCACCTCGACATGCCAAAGACAGATTTACCAGCTTCCGAGCCCAAGAAAATGCCATCGCGGCAAAGTAACGCATGCATTCCGAACAACTCAAGCCAACCATCGGATAGGCCGCAACAGCAGCCGGTTCCAGTTTCCAAGGACACACCCAGCAAGCCAGACCAGTCAGCGAAGGGAGAAGAGCGAAAGGACCGCATCGCACGACTTCTTGCAGCTAAAAAAACCAAGACGCCGGCCGCCCTGATGCCAACACCTGCTGCGACACAGGCCAAGAGAAATGTGGCAGAAGTACAGCTCAAAGTCACTAAGCCTGCGCCGGCGCCTCCCACGGGACCCAAAACCAAGGCATGGGGAGAGAAAGAACGCCTACTCCAGCAGAAAATTGCTGCTCTGCAGAAGTCTCGAGAAACGCAACATCCAAAGTCTGCGACCGACCTTGCTGGATCCGGACTCGCGCAAGTGGGGAGCAACGGAACCCCTGCCTCCCTCCCAACAAAGCCACCAAGCCCCGCCGCCGCTCTTTCCATCCCCACAGGACCGAGAGCAAGTGTTCCTGGGGCGTCGACCATTATCCAACCCAGCCCATCACAACCGCAGCCCTCTATTCCTGGCTTGGTATTGCCGTTGAGTGCTCAGCCACACCCATCTGGCCAACGGAAGCGTCCAGTGGCGTCAGACTTTGTCGAGTATTCATCAGGGTCGGGAGCTGCTAAGAGACCGTTCGGCCAAGCACGCAAGGAAGATTCTCTGATCATTGACGTTAGTGATGTGTCCGATGATGAAGAAATGGACATGGACATGGACATGGACATGGAGTCACCGGGTGACGGGCCATCCCCTATTCAATCGAGCGGCACTCTCGGCCAGCATGGACTATCTATCCGTGACTTTCCGCCTCTCACGGACAATTTCACACAACGCCAATTCTCCAGTCCTGTCCCATCCCCTGCCCCACCGAATGGCCCAACCAACAACAGAAGGCCAGCCACGGAATTGAATCGGAAGGAAAAGGCGATCCAGGACATGAGGAGGAAGATTGCTCTTGCAGAGGCGAAGCGAAGCGCCAAGCAGTCCTCGGGCGGCTTAGTGACGCCGAGGCAGGCAGGACAGACACCGGAGCCCAAGGAGAGCGAGGTGTTGCGGCGACCACCAACAGAGCGAGCTGGGTCCACGAGTAGCCAGGATCGTCCGGATACTCCGTATTCTGATATGGCGCCGGAAACAACATCAGCCATGCTACCCAAGCCATCGGAAGCCGTGCGTCTCGATCCGCGTCAGCGAGCGGGCCGCCGTGGCCGCATTGTGAGCCTTGATCTTCCTCAGGTCGAATCTTCTCTCGAAGAGAAGTTGAACCGATTGAACCAGTTACGAGACGAGCAAGCACGCCTGCAGGCTGAGATCGACAGGAGCTTCGCTGAAAAGAGGAAATTAAACGATGAGCTCGAGCAGCTTGAGACCACTTCTTCAGTCGAGAGCCCGCAGCCAAATGGGCTGGACTCGGGCGATTCATCAGGTAGGCCGTCTCGACAAGCTATGTATTGCAATGCCCGCTAACAACAGCCAAAAGTTTGTGCTTCTCAGCGCAAAGGGATATCCGTTGATGCCCAAAAGAGAGGGGACTCGTCAACCCCGTCTACACCCAAAGTCCGAGAAACCGATGACGTGTCAATGGGTGAAGCCGGAGCCTCTCCGGAACGGTCGCAGGGAGAATCTCATGCAGGGGAGTCCGTCGAGTCGGAGCAGAGTGCAGCAAGTTCCATTCTCGATCTCGGCATTGCTCAAACCAACCCTAGCGATAACCTTGTCGAGGCTGAGACCCAGGGGGATGACACCGCTCTAGCCAATACGGTTTCGGTCAACGATTCACCAGAACCTCAGCAGAGCATAGAATCGTCCGCCAGAGACGAGGCGCCTAAACAAGCGAATGCCGCGATGGCCTCTACCCTGATGCCCGAGTCCATTAGCCCAGCCAAACCCGACATGGCTCTTTCCAGCATGCCCGACCAAGTTGATGCGACAAGGGCGGACGAAACCGCACCGATGGAGTTGGACTCTAGTTCACCTAGCCCGGAAGCAACGGTACCAGTCAGCAGCATAGATGCGGATGACGAAACCAATGAGTCGAGACAGCCTTCGGCTTCTGGCCCCGACCAAATTTCGAGCGTTGCACAGCCTCGCGAAGAGGTACAAGAGATTGAGACGGAGACGGCGGGAGAAGTAAACGTCGTTTCTTCCCGCAGTGTGAGCAACTTTCAACTGACGAGTTCACAGATGCATGGCCAGCCGGCCTCAAAGTCAGCCAGTTCGCTGATGCCCTATGAGAGCCCACTCCGTTTCTTCCATGCCTATCGGTTCCACCCGGACTACCCAAGTGCCGTTGCCGGCGGCCTGAAGTCTCTGACTTACAGCAACAGGATCAATACCGAAAAGGAGCTCTGTCCCTATGAACTTAATGGTGAACAGTGTGCAGCCGATTGCGAGTTTCAACACTTTAGCGCTATCAGCCCCCCTGGTGAGTCTTTCTAAACTTTGAACGGCTGCTAACATCGGACCTAAAACTCTCCCCCCTCTCGGCGCTGACTCCTGGCCATTTCAGATGACCAAATACTCCTGGAACTTGGCAATCCCGACGACTACAGCGGCGAGGAGAAGAGCCGTTTCATCCAGGGCCTGCGAGAGCTCCTCCATAGGTTCAAGGCCGACAAGGTCAGAGACTTCGACACAATAGCCCGCGCCATCATTGATTTTCGCTCTCAACTGCTTGGAGACAACTCCAAGGTGCTCCGTTTGGATGGGGTCACCATTTGATCCAGTTTCCCTTTCCAACCAGCACACGAACCGGGGGGTGGTGACCCACGTCACAATCCCAGTCTGCCCGTGCCCGTTCCGGGAGTAGAGCCCGGTTTCCGATACTCTGCTTTTTTCTCAAATGCGATTTATGCAGCTGCACTTTCGGCGTTTTTCATTGTTGAGAGCATTATCTATTTTGCTTTGGCCATGCGTGTCCCATGGCCGTTGGTGTTGGCTGCCTTTGCGCGTCTTCACGACAGGGGGACCGATCTCCACGGGAGGCAGGATGAGGCGTTGTAGGGATACGATACCCAGCTTGCCAGAGCTTGTAAGAGATAGCCTTGGGCGAGGAGAACGGCTGCGAGGACGGGAGAAAAAAAAGAACAAGAAAAGAGGGGGAATGAGATAGGGTCTCCTGCCCACGGCTGACAGGGTCGGTGACGTATCGCCGGCGACAGCCATTAGGATAGGAGATTCGGACCGCGAGTTGTCCGTGTGCCGTGCTGCCGTGAAGGGCCGAAGGCGAAGGCCCGGAGGCCCACAGTAGATAACCAACGACAATTCCACAACAATGAGGCTCCTTGTGATGTCTGTGTCATGAACTCTCCATCACCTAGAGGGGTGGAAATGGAACCCGATTGAGGTAGTTACAATTTGATCCCGGTTGGTTATTTAGTATGGAACTTGGTCAGAAAACAAAATAAACAAGGATTGAAATCAATTAAATACATATATACCAAGATAGCTGGCTCTGGATGTATGTGAATATTTTGCGGTTTTGGCCTGGCGGAGAGCTTCCGGGCGAACAAACCAGGATTGGATTGTATACGATAAGCAGTCCAAGCGTTCAAACAGCCGGACACAATGTAGACACATATCTTCGAAGCCTTGTCTCCAGGCAAAGACGGATATACATACATATCTATACCCAGCGGTGTATTCTATTCCCAACAATGCGGCGTATCGACAACCCATATGTTCAAGTCAACCGAGCCCCTCATCGTACCCAAAACCAACGTGATACCTGTACAGAATGCATGCTCGGGGATTCCAAGAAAGCATGTATCCAGAAAATGCCAACTCGCGGTTCGAGAAGCTATAGCTTCGACTCTTTGCCTTCTTCCGGCGTGGGCTGCTGCAGACGGACAAGCCCCTGCGAAAGCCTGTTAGCAACGTTTCACACGGAGGCGAATCGACAAGACGGCAGCGTGACATACCTCTTGAACGCACGTCGCCAACAGCGTCCCGTCCTTGCCATATATCTTCTGCATCACCACTGCCCTCCCGTCCCCGGCCCACGGGCTCTCCATCTCGGTGAGCATCCAATCGTCCGCCTTGACCTTCCGCGGCTCGTGGAAATAGATGGTGTGGTCCAGACTAACCATCATCCCGATCGCCGGGCGGCCAATCATCTCCATTGGGTCGTCGCCCATGCCCTCCCAGTGGTGCAGGGTTTTGACCTTGTTCCGCAGGTCCTCGGACAGGCTCTCATACTCGTCCACCTTGAACGGGAAGCGCCACAGCTTGTGGAGCCGCGTGATGGTGCCGATGAAGTAGCTGTCGGACACATATGCCAGCGCGGCCAACTGGGCGGGCATGCCGCCGGCGATCGTGCCGCGCGCGCGCATCCACTGGCGCGTCTTTTTCTCGCCGGGCTTGGTGCTGTTGCGGTTGATGACTTGGATCTGGGACCCCTGGAACGGGCCCTGGCTGACCAGCTCCGGCTCCTCGGCGTAGTCGTCTGGAGGCGGGGTGAGCGGGGTGCCGTCGACTTCGCAGAGCGGCATCTCGGAGGCGTGGCTGACCTCCTTGAGAAAGGAGGGGCTCCGGTTGCTCCCGTCGGTGTCGCGCACGAAGGAGGCCGTGGTGGTGAAGATGCAGCGGCCGCGCTGGCGGGCCTGCACGGTGCGGGTCGCAAAGGTGCGGCCATCGCGGACTTGCTCGACGTGGAAGAGGATGGGCAGTTCGGACGAGCCGGCGAGGAGGAAGTAGCAGTGGCAGCTGTGCACCACGAAGTCGGGCTGGACGGTCCGTTGGGCGGCGGCCAGGCACAGGGCGATCACGGCGCCACCGTAGATGCCGCGCGCGCCGGGGGGTTGCCAGAGTTGGCGCGCGTTGGTGAAGATGTTCTGTCGAGTGTTAGTCACGTCGTCACGTCACACTCTACGCGCAAGCCACGTACAGGGCCCAGCACGGCCAACTCGGTCACCTCGAGCACATTTTCGATGGGCGCCTTGTTCGGGTCATCTGGCGGCGGCCGCAGAAGCGTCGAGCGGTCATTCATTGCGGGTCCCTTTTCCTTTTCCTTGCTCGGATGGGGGGCTCAGGGCAGGGTCCGGTCACGACGCGGTCGCGGCGCGTAAAACACTCCAGTACTTTTTGGTCGACGAGGCGATGGCGGCGCGATGTTTCAAATAAAGATAAAGAAAGAACTAAAATACTCGGATTGTCATCGGAGTGCCATCCAACGCCGGGGACAAAGGTTCTGACGGGGTATGGAGTTTGAGCATAAAGTGCAGATTACAAATGAACGAGAAGCTGCAAGTGTATCATCGCTGAGTCTATCACTATCCCCATTCACGTTGCCGAGGCTCTGTCGGCACTTTGGCAGGCGGTCCGGTCAGGGGCGAGTGCCGACTTGCTGGGGCGATTACCTAAGCCAGCAGGCCCGGTCCTTGTTCTGTTGGTCGCGCTCGGAAAGCGAAATGCTCCAACATTCTCTTCTGTTGGCCTTTCCAGTCTTTTGTGATATGTATGTAATAATGGAAGCGCCCTGGTTCAAGCGTCCGATGTCTTTCCGGCCTGTGTATCGGCCGCAAACGGTTTCACCAATGGTCTATTTATACCAAGTCGAGCAACGTTACTGACTTGAGGGACCCGGCCTTTCTTGGTTGTTTTGCAAAGTGTTTCAGCGCCAAACCTTCGGGGTCTACGGAGTACAGGGGACTGCACGTGAAAGGCGCAGGCAAGTCAAGCCGGGCCGGCGCTACGAGGTGCTCGCCCAACCCCGCCAGTGCCCGCCCACCCCCCAAAACCCAGAACGGATCGGGACTTTTCTCGAGTGGACGTCATTTCTCGCGAGCAGGGGTTGCAGTGGGCGCCTCGAGGGGCGCACCATGCTGGTCTCAAGCTACCATCCCCACCTGCCCACTCTGTCCACCACACTCTAGATCTGCTCCGCCTGAAACCTTGGGCTCCCAATTCCATGAGATTATACATTCTTTAACCAACACTTTTGGCATTTGTTACTGTCCCTCTCCGTGATTCTGAGCATTTCGCACTCACGCCACTGTACTTCCGGGCTCTACCCCTCACCGATCTTCAGCCGACAATCAGTACGCCGTTGGGCATCCGATAATGTCCGACGCGGGGGAGAGGTATGCATCACCGAAGACAACTGCGAATGCGAACACGCCGCGGAGTTCCTGCTCATGAGCTATGTGCCCCTTGGCTCTTTGGGCACTGCTGACGCTTCGTCTTGTTTGTCCAGTTCGCATCGACGAACAAAATCCTCCGCTTTGTCCCTGTTGCGACGGAAGGCTGGCGATGCGGATGTGTCTTCGGCCGAGGAAGCTGCACCGAGTGCTGTGACGAACTCTACTCGAGTATCGACCGCAACGACCGCGACTTCTCAGACATCGATCACCGTCGCCCACCAACACTCGATCAAGGGTCACAGTTCAAGACTTTCTGTTTCTGGAAGCGCCATGGGCCGGACACCCTCCAACACTCCCTCGGCCGTGGGGGGCCGGTCCCCCAACCCGATGGACAAAGGAATCTCACTCGAATCCTCCGTCAGAAAGTTCCGCATCGTCGAAGCCCTCCGTAACGGCGATACGGCTTTCATTTCCAAGGCCATCCGCGAAACCTCAGAGAACAGCCCACGCGTCAGCACCTCGTCTTTCACCACCCAGTCGGGCGCCCTTGAGGATACTACGATTCTGCACCTGGCCATACAGTGCGCCGAACAACCGGTCGTTGAATACGTCCTATCGGATGGTGCCGCTTCTCTCGATGTCAATGCGCGGGACAAGGATGGCAACACCCCGCTTCACGTCGCAGCGTCCCAGGGCCGAAGCCAAGTTGTTCGCCTGCTCCTTGAGAACCAGGATATCAACGACGCCATTGCCAACCATCAAGGCCGCCTTCCCATCGATCTCGCGCGGAACCCGGAAATATTCCAACAGCTCCAGCTCTCGAGATCTTTGTTCGCCGAAAACAAGGTTAGACAGGTTCAGGATCTCATTCTCCACGGCGAACTCAAGGTCCTGGAGCAAGTGCTGGAGGAGCCGCGGTTCAAGACGGTCCTGGACATCAACAGCCCCGAGTTCGCTTCGGATCCCACGACGGTCCAGTCCGGCGGAACACTGCTCCACGAGGCAGCCCGACGCAAAAATTCCCGTCTGATCCAGGTTCTCCTTCTTCACGGCGCAGACCCCTTCCGCCGGGATCGCAAGGGCAAATTGCCACAAGATGTAACAAAGGACGAGATTACGCGCGCAATGGTGAAAAAGTCGCCCGCCGCTGTGGCGGCCCAGAGGGGCATCCAAGAGAAGGCCGTGCTGGGTTCTGCCAGCCAAGGGGCAACATCGGCGACGCCCGGCGATCCGCTCGCCGGGAAGGAAGCGCGAGAAATGAAAGGATATCTCAAGAAGTGGACCAACTACAGGAAGGGGTACCAACTGCGGTGGTTTGTTTTGGAAGACGGCGTCCTCAGTTACTACAAGCACCAGGACGACGCCGGCTCCGCCTGCCGTGGCGCCATCAACATGCGCATTGCTAGGCTACACATGAGCGCTGATGAAAAAACAAAGTTTGAAATCATCGGGAAGTCGTCGGTCAAGTACACGCTGAAGGCGAACCACGAGGTCGAGGCGAAACGCTGGTTCTGGGCCCTCAACAACTCGATCCAGTGGACCAAAGACCAGGCCAAGGAGGAGGACAAACAGCGGGTGCGAAATGCAGAACTGTTGAAACAGGCAAAGGCTGAGCATTCGCACGGCACATTGGAGCCGCCAAGCGAGACCCCGAGCATCGCCGAGCCCTCGCGCAGCAGCATCCAGCTCACAAGGATGCATTCGTCGGCCCGGGCATCTAGCTTGGGTGGATTCCCCACCAGTAACGACGAGGATGATTTCTTGGACGCAGCCACCGACGCCGGCAAGACGGACCACCACGCTGGCACCATCGCCGATGATGACGACGACGACGAGTATGGCGAGGGCTCGAGCGACCAGGTTTCTCCGCCGGCGAACAAGGACGCCTTCAACATCACTGCTCAGTCAGCCAAGCTACAGCTCGACACCATGGCCAACGTCACACAGGCGCTGCTCCTCGAGTCGACCAGAAATCCTGCCCTCACCTTGACCGACTCCAAGACTTCGCAGGCCCTGACGACATATGACGCCGCCATCCGCTCCCTCGGCGGTCTCATCGGCGACCTCCTCCGTATCTCGAGGGATCGCGATGCGTACTGGCAGTACCGCCTCGACCGGGAGTCTGATATGCGACGGATGTGGGAGGACAGCATGGCGCAGGTTGCCAAGGAGCAAGAGGCTCTAGAGGCTCGTGTTGGCGAGGCTGAGCAGAAGCGAAAGATGACAAAGCGGATCTTGAAAGAAGCCGTCGAGAATGGCATCATCGAGGGTGGCCAGATCCCGTCCGTGCCAGGTCTGGAGAATGTAGTCCCAACCGAGCAAGACGCTGAAGTTACGGCCACTGCCGACATGGCGGGTGCTAAATCGCCTCGCCCGAGCCTGTCGCGACGCCAAACGGTGATGACTCAGATTGCCGACATCTCGGATTCCGAGTCGGACGAGGAAGAGTTTTTTGATGCAGTCGATGCGGGCGAGGTCGAACTGTCGCAGTTGCCGCCATCGGAATCCCAGCAAGCTGAGCATCTCGTCATCTCAGACGCGTACGACATCAGCTCCTCCTTCAGGGGTTACGAGAACGGCATCCGTACGAAATTGAAGATGGATGCCGACGATCGGCCAAAGATCTCACTCTGGGTACGTTCATACAAGTCTATCAATACAAACAATTCTTACTAACCACCCGTAGGGTATCCTGAAATCTATGGTTGGAAAGGATATGACCAAGATGACTCTGCCGGTCTCGTTCAACGAGCCCACCTCTCTCCTCTACCGCTGTGGCGAGGACATGGAGTACGCAGACCTCTTGGACCTTGCGGCCGACCGGGCAGATTCGATCGAACGGCTGCTGTACGTGGCCGCATTCGCCGCCAGCGAGTACGCATCCACCATCGGGCGTGTTGCCAAACCGTTCAACCCCCTGCTTGGCGAGACGTTTGAGTACGTCCGGCCGGACAAGAACTACCGCTTCTTCATTGAGCAGGTCAGTCACCACCCGCCCGTCGGCGCGGCCTGGGCCGAGTCGCCCAAGTGGACCTACTATGGCGAATCGGCCGTCAAGTCCAAGTTCTACGGGCGCTCCTTTGACATCAACCCGCTCGGCACCTGGTTCCTCAAGCTCCGGCCCACCCACGGCGGCAAAGAGGACTTTTACACGTGGAAGAAGGTAACCTCTTCGGTCGTCGGCATCATCACGGGCAACCCAGTCGTGGACAACTACGGCCCCATGGAGATCAAGAACTGGACCACGGGCGAGGTCTGCCACATCGAATTCAAGCCCCGCGGCTGGAAGGCCTCCTCCGCCCACATCATCTCGGGCAAAGTCTCCGACGCCAACGGCCACGTCCGCTTCAGCCTCGGCGGCCGTTGGAACTCGAAGCTCTACGCCCGCTTCACCCCAGGCTATGAAGCCACCGTCGAGGAACCCGCCCCGGGCACCGCCGACGAGAAAGACAGCGCCGCAGTCAACTCCGGCGCCATCTCCGACCCGGGCAAGGCCTTCCTCATCTGGCAGGCCAACCCCCGCCCGACCGGCATCCCCTTCAACCTCACCCCCTTTGTCCTCTCGTTCAATCACCTCGATGACAAGCTGCGCCCGTGGCTGGCGCCGACGGATTCGCGGTTCCGGCCAGATCAGCGCGCGATGGAGGAGGGGGAATATGACTTTGCGGCGACGGAGAAGAATCGGCTGGAGGAGGCGCAACGCGCACGGAGGAGGGTCAGGGAGGCGCGGGGCGAGGAGTTTGTGCCGGCGTGGTTTCAGAAGACCAGGTGTGAGGTTACGGGAGAGGAGTATTGGAAGTTCAACGGCGAGTACTGGGAGAGGCGGGAGAAGGCTGGCGAGGGGGAGGGGTGGCAGGGGTTGGAGAGCATTTTTTGAGTGAGTAGGCAAAAAGGGGGTCAGTCGCAGGGGGGGAAGCGGGGCGGGGGTTGGATACACATGAGGGGGAAGGGGGTAATGAGCGGTGGGGGTTCTGTGTGTTGGTTAGTCTGCTGTTGTTGATTCCTCGTTGCAAGCCTGTTTTTGTTCCTGTTGTCCTCCTACATGGGAAGGTTATCTTAGTATTGGCCGAATTCATCACGAGGCTATAAATTCTGTGTGGCTTCTGCGGACTCAGCCCATGCTCGTCCTTGGGAGCAACAGTAAAAAGGGATGCAACTCCAAAACGCATCAACAGATAACTCTTCTCCTCCGGGAAGGCTCGAACTTCCAACCTCCTGATTAACAGTCAGACGCGCTAGCCAATTGCGCCACAGAGGATACTGAATTGTGTGTTGCTAGGAATCCAGGCGGAGCTGTGGGTTGAATGGTGGAGATGGGGGGCGTCTGGTGTGGATAAGAAAGGGGTGAAAAGCGGACACTGGCTGTTGCCCTTGACGACGGGTGGGGGTGGGATGGTAAATAGTGCCCCTGAGTGGGGGTTGGCAGACAGAGATTGTCATGAATCAACCGATGATTTGTGTAAGAGTGATTGATGTAATGGAGAGCTGGGTATAATACCGGCCTTGGACTAGGAGGAACCAGAAAGGGGGGAGCTTGATCATGGGGGGGGCTGAGAAATGTGGCTTCCAATCAGGAAAAGCTCAAGGAGGTTGTCATCGACCAGGATGAGCTAGGACGGGGCTTTCGGTCAAGAGAAGCATGAGAAGGGTGGCATGGCTCAAAGCCCATTTGCTGCTGCGGTCTAGTAGCTATGTATCAGATATCACTATTTCAGGAGTCTGGGGCAGCAAAACAAACGCCGCTTTCCCTGGTTCTGGTGTTCATACCATCACGGATGTTACTAGGGGCTTAGAGCCCGCTGTCGCGGGCTCGTACAGTTTAACTTATTTCGGGGGCTTAGCAAGGCCACACTCTTTTCCCCACATACCCATACAATAACGCCACCACCACGTCGCCGCTATTGAAGCTATTACACAACTTGGTATTAAAGCATTAAACTAACATAGTATATTGAGAAATTGATATTAATTAATATATTAATTTTTTGAAGCTATTCCAACAATTGCGCGCTCTACGTAAGTAGTTTTATCGCAATAGCCGACTTTAACGCGGCTGTACCCGGCTCCTAGCAACGCAACCTACTTGGCCGTACCTAGCTCCCGGCAACGCGGCCCACCCGGCCGTACCTAGCTCCTGGCTCCCGGCAACCCGGCTATACCTAGCTCCCGGTAACGCGGCTGTACCTAGCTCCCGACAACGCGGCCCACCCGGCTACACCTAGCTCCTAGCTCCTAGCAACCCGGCTACACCTAGCTCCTAGCAACGCGGCCTACGCGGCTATACCTAGCTCCCGGCTCCTAGCAACCCGGCTACACCTAGCTCCTAGTAACGCGGCCCACGCGGCTATACCTAGCTCCTAGC
>MU853403.1:2303239-2382048 GCA_033297235.1 Trichocladium antarcticum
GCGGCCCACCCGGCCACACCCAGCTCCCGGCAACGCGGCCCACGCGGCCGTGCCCGGCTCCTAACAACGCGGCCCACCCGGCCACACCCAGCTCCCAACAACGCGGCCCACCCGGCCACACCTAGCTCCCGGCAACGCAGCCCACGCGGCCGTGCCCGGCTCCTAACAACGCGGCCTACCCGGCCACACCTAGCTCCCGACAACGCGGCCTACGCGGCCGTGCCCGGCTCCTAACAACGCGGCCCACCCGGCTACACCTAGCTCCCGGCAACGTAGCTCACGCGGCCGTTCCTAGCTCCCGACAACGCGGCCCACCCGGCTACACCCAGCTCCTAACAACGCGGCCCACCCGGCTACACCTAGCTCCCGGCAACGCGGCCCACGCGGCCGTGCCCGGCTCCTAACAACGCGGCCTACCCGGCCACACCCAGCTCCTGACAACGCGGCCTACCCGGCCACACCTAGCTCCCGACAACGCAGCCCACCCGGCCACACCTAGCTCCCGACAACGCAGCCTACCCAGCCACACCCAGCTCCTAGCAACGCGGCCTATACGGCTACACCTAGCTCCCGGCAACGCGGCCTACGCGCACCCAGCTCCTAGCAACGTAGCCTACGCGGCTATACCTAGCTCCTAACAACGCGGCCTACCCGGCTACACCTAGCTCCTAACAACGCGGCCCACCCGGCTACACCTAGCTCCTAGCAACGCGGCCTACGCGGCCGTACCCGGCTCCTAACAACGTAGCCTACCCGGCTACACCTAGCTCCCGACAACGCAGCCTACCTGGCTACACCTAGCTCCCAACAACGCGGCCCACCCGGCCACACCTAGCTCCCAGCAACGCGGCCTACGCGGCCGTACCCGGCTCCCGATAACACAGCCTACCCGGCTATACCTAGCTCCTAGTAACGTAGCTTACGCAGCCCTACTTAGCTCTTAGCAATATAGCCTACGTAGCTATACTTAGGTCCTAGAGAGAGCGTAATAGGAAGTATACTACTATATATAGGATATAGGTAAATGTAACGGTAGGGCTAGTAAATAATATACGGAAGGAAAATCCCAGGAGAGAAATTCGTAGCGGAAGAATTTACATACCTATGCGAGAGCGTAGTAGGAGAGCGTAGTAGGCTTAGCGAAAAATTAACAGCTAACTATAAATCACTAATAGCTATGTACCTTGCAATGTTAGTGTTAACGGCCAAATAAGCAGGCTATACTACCAAATTGTTAAGAAAAGATCGATGTACCTGCAAAAAAGACTATCGTAATAACCGCACTTTTTCAAACCTAGCTATAGTATCATATATAGAGATGCTGTCGGCCGATGCCCGATCTTGGGACATGCTGTAATTAGCCAATGCCTTGCTTACACTAGCTTGTGTAACCGGGCGACTCGGGAGTGGCTTGGTTTCACGACACGACCCGCATGGGAGTGCTGTGCCGTTGCCGTGCGTTCTTTTGTTGGGGTTAGTTACACTGCAGAATCGGTTGCCTCAGACTGTCCCCGATCGCGCACACTGCAGTTACAAGTGGGGGTCGTGGGCCGCAAGTGTCAGCCCTGTGGAAGGTAAATTCAGGCACAGACGCGTCATGGATTCAATAGCAGGGAGGAGATCGCAGCTTGTTAGTACAGCTGGGATGGCAGACTGAGGTGGAAACTCGGTGGGTAGGTAGTCACGGCGGTGCAAAGAACCAATAGGACTATTAATGATTCTGTGCCAGGGTTTATATGGTAGACGGTCAACGAGAGGTGTTGGGAGTTGGGGCTGGGGGTAACATCACCAGCGGCCCAAAAGAACATCTCATGGTGTTGATAAACAAGAGGCATCCCAATAGACACGCGACGAGGATGAGGCAACCTGAGCTGCAGCACCTGCTCAAGGAGACAGCCAACAACAGATGACATCAATACAACCCGACCAACAGACCCTGCCGGATGAGTCGGCCGGTCAGGCTGTCCTTATCTCGGTCAGTCAGTTCCCAACTCCGCAGCCTAGTTTCCAACTTGCATTTGGGTAGTTCCCTTTTTTGCCTGCGGGGAGTCGCGAAGAAAGCCCAAGTCCTGGTAGTATGTAGACACAATCCACCACAGGTCCCGTGATCGCAAAGCACTATGTCGGGAGGCCTCCTTCATTCCGCGTGCTTCCATTTCCACGTCGACCTAACTCGCCGACAGCCTCTACCGGACACGAGATGTCGATATTTTGGTCGACGTCGTTACCGCACACTGCCTCGCCACCATACGACCAAGCCGCTGGTCGGATGCTAAGATAGACTCCGCGGCGGGCAATGTCGGTCCCCACCGCACCGTGTCAGCTCCCATCGCCAGCCCCTTGAGCGCCTCGACGACGCGCAAGACTGCAGATGCGGAATGGAATGACGAACCAACACGAAGCCTAGGGATCCCAACCGCCGGCAAGGCATTTAGGCATCCAGGCGCAGGAGGTAGTTCCTTACGCAGGATCGAGATCTGAAGGTATCGTCATCTTTTGTCAAGACGTGAGACGAGGCAGCCGAGACAGACGCCCGAGATGGCCAGTTTCATCTGACCGAACTCCCGGTGTCCCGCCCGCAGCGGCACAAAGCCACCCGATGATGGCTGAAATGGGAGTCCCCTGTATTTATTTTCTGACGAGATCGTGACGCTCTGGACGGACGGCGGCTGCGAGGGAGCGCGAGTTGCATCTCGTTTCTGCAAGGGAGCCGACGTCGATGCAAGGACAAGGAATATTGACAGCGTGGTTCGCATGGCCACTTCCCCACCTCGCTATCGATCGAGCGGCAAATAAGCGCCAAGGCAAGAAGGCTTCCTCCTCAGCAGCTCGTCACTTGACCTCTGGGAGATGTGGTTCTCCTTTCACAAATCAGGGACACGGCATGGAACACCCACGCTTTCCGCCCCAATAAACCACCGAGCCACTGTATGGTTCGCTCCCGTCTGCATGTACATAGCTGCGCCCCCCCGTTGTCTACCTATGTTTTGGCACGGAATAATTCACCTCGGCTTGCGGATGCCTGAGCCCAAGAGATGGGCATTTAGATGGATATCACAGCATTTCCAGAACGTCATCTTAGGATACATGTCAACCGAGACAAGTTGCCAACACCACACTAGCCAGATCCGGCAGCTCGAAATCTGCACGTCAGTCAGGCAACAGAGCCCCAGGCATCGCCTGGCGATCGTGCATCATCATAAGTATCCGTCAGGTATCCCTGCATGATCCATCCCATGTGTGTTGGATACTAAAAAGGCGGCGAGACGTAGATGCCTGACGACGGGGCGGGGAGCTTGAGCAAAGCGGTGTCAGCGTAACCGGCAGTGCCTCCGATTGCTTGCGCGCCCGAAAGCTTCCGCCAATGTCGCACGGGCGCGTCGCCTGCCAGAACGGCCTGTCACTGCTTGGACAGGAGCCTACAGGTATGTACATGTATGTAAGCCTCAGCGGGTCAAGCACGGGTACTTGAGGCTGTCATGTTTGGCAAGCTGGACTGCATTTATCCGACGCCCAATCAGTTCCAACCGAGATGTTGGCGCCTTGAAGAGCGACACAAGACAAGATATGTATCGCGCTTTCGGCTCGATTCAATGCAAGCCACGAAAAAGGAAAAACGAGATATCACATCCCAACAAATACGGACATCCGCCTGGTTAGAGAGCAAACAAGTGCCAAACATGGTGCCGCCGGGCTTCTCGGACGCCGATGGTGAAACCCGGGTGTCGAAACGCGAGCTGAGCCTGCAGCTTAGAGGCCATCCACGCCTTGCCGTTGGTGTCCGGGGCAAACATGCACTTTGGTCTGCGGGCCGATACAACGGCGGGAGAACCAACCGGGAGGGGAACAACTCTGTCGGTCAAGCAAGCAGTGTGCGGATCCAAAACGCAAATACATAGCAACCGCCAACCCCTCAGCCGCAGCCAGCCCTACGAGGCGTCGGACAGCAGAGCCGCAAGAATGCAAACAGAGGCCCCGGTGAGGCAGACAACTCGTGGACAACAGCCGTGTTGATATTTACCCCCCTGTCCTCGAATGTAAACAACACAAGTCGGCGGTGGCCTGCGAGTATCACCGGCCTTCGTGCGTCGTCTGGCAAGCCCCGGGCAGAGACAAGCCGAGCCCCAAGCTCCCGGTTGTGTTGCTTGGACGGTTGTAGGCAAGAAGTCAGGGTGACCCGCATGCCATTTCCCCGTGTCATGCCACATCCTGCCTATGCTGTGCTCGGCGAGAGGCGACGAAGCCTCGCGATGGCGGGTCGACGACGAATCGTTGTGCGTGGAAGGCTGTCGCCGGCGTCGCCATTTCTGCGCTGCGTAATGTGGCAAACGATTTCGGACTGACCGGGTTGGCGATGAGTCACGGTGGACTGACTGCCGTGGTATCCCGATCGTTGAATCCCGCCCACGGCCACCATCAGGTGATGGAGCGTCTCGAGGCAGCCATCGATCGAAGTCCGACTCCCGAGACGGTGTCGTCGCCAAAGGCTCTCTGCCTAAATTTGCACATCAGGTCATTGCTACTGTTCTCAGACCGACTCAGCTGTCGCTCGACACATGGCAACCATTCCAAACCCTACCCTCCTCAATGAGCGGGCAAGGAGAAGGGGATGGCTCGGTCTCGACTTTCTGTTCTTCCGGTCCGCTGTGTGTGCTCATTGGGCCCCCTTCAGGTGCTGGGGCAGGGATTGCTTGACCCACTAGATATCCTCACCGCCGTCCCCCATCCTACCGCCTTGCGTCGCTTTCATGTTGGATAGCTTGTGATAACCTGCTTGAACCTGTCAAAACCTGGTCCGCGTCGACGAGCCGCGCAAAAAGAAGGAAAAAAAGAGGCAACCTCTGCCCCTACCCCGGCCCTATAGCTCGCAGCGCCATCATAACACCGAAACACCCGGAAGCGGGCTCGATGGACGTGGACGCGGGAATGGGCCCGTTTCGGCCGCAGACCCATCGCCACGGACCTGAAAGGTGGGCTGGCGACGCCAATCAAGGTGATAATGGCTGCCAAGTTGCAGGAAACGACGATCGCCGGGCAAGTGCTGGCTCGGTCAGGGAAGGTGGAAGCTGACAAGGACCCCCGACAAGGAAGCGAATTTTGCCGCCGCCCACTCGCCACGCTGCCGAGCCACATTTCTGGGCCAGGCTGGCTGGGTGGCGGCCACTTGATCGGCCTGAAGCTGGGGGGTTGCGCTGACAGTTGGCTACGACTGTTGAGGAAGCCAGGAGGCAAGAAATATAGGTATGTACGCGGTAGCCCAAGCCATGGTTGACTGTTTGTTGGCTGCGGGCATGGGGAACGAAGACGTGTCGAAAGCAGTGCGGTGGCCGAAAGTCTGCCGCCATAACAAAGCCCATGGCCTGGCCCGTGGAGGGCATCAGATGAGGAAAACCACACGACGGCGAGCTGGCAGGAGGTCAGAGAGATCAAAGGCTGTCGGGACTGCCCCGCCATTTGGGGGGGCGCACGGGGCACGGGCCGAAACCGTGATCACTGACGCCAGCAGCCAGCAGCAGCGCCAAGGCCAAATGCATTTTGCGCTGTGGGGTCTTCCGCCCGCCTCGGAACCCCATGGGCAATGGGGCGTGCCCACCTGTCATACAGGGTCCTGAGAGGATGAATGGTTTCAGTGACCAGTACGGCTCAGCTGGCGGGTTGGAAGGAGAGCCCTGACCTCCATGCTTGCGGCTCAGCTGGTGGTTCGCGGGTCGGCGCCCAAGACAAGGCATCCGCCCCACCACCCGCTGCTTTACAGTGATTCTTGCATACTCCCATGCCCCCTGCACTGCACGCACTGGTGCGCGTCCCGGCAACGCGAACAAAGATTTGCAACTACGGATATATGATTGACCATTCTGACCTGCATCAAACAAGAGCCGCATCTGTCTTCCTGTCCACGCCGCGCCTTGAGCCTCAAACTGCGACGACGACGACCCCGCTGTCGGAAAATCCCGCAACCCGCGATGCATGGTGTCGAGTGTTGACCCAGCAGTTCCCACGCCCACGCATCCCCCCTCTTTGGAGACGTTGACATTTTCCCGTGAGAAATGGATCTCGCCAAGAAGTGGAATCAGCATCTGCGACGGGAATCACGAAAGACGAGACTCGCTGTTTCATGTCCTCTCTGCCGCCTCGAAATCACCAATCAGAATGGCAGCAACCCGGAAGTTACCCTTGGCGTCTTCGAAGGCCATTTCCAAGAGTCCCACGCCCGGTTGCTTGATGAGAGGCCCAGCGAAGAGGAAAACGCCCTCTGGCTTCGCTCGCTGTGGGAGACGGCCCAGTCCCAGGACGACAACAGGTGTGTGAGCCCTGCATTCCACAGCTGCGAATGCTGCAAATTAACACCACTCTTCAGGGATGGATATGCTAAGCCTGGCATAGCCGACGCTAGCCCAAGGCCTCCCAAGCCACCCCAACCGCGCCCCTCCGCTCGGGACCGGAAGCCGCGTGTCGGGCCGGGCTCCCCAAAAACTACCGAGGACCGCCGCCCGAGTAGGAGCCCCACCCCAAGCCGCACGAGGGAGGAGGGGTCGAGACCCAGGAGTCTCTCTTCCCCCAAGCGGGCCCAGCCTCGGCCCGTATCCGGCCCGGTGAAGGATGACGTCCGCGCCGATTTCGATCGAGGCTCCTACCAGAAGGGCAAGCTGTGGAGTCCCGACGACGACGGTACTGCGCCTCGCCCCCGCCCGTACGAAATGTCCAACGTGGCGAGCCAGCAACGCCCGCGTGCCTCTCCCGCCTCGCTGCCCAGGCCCCATCGCCAACCCATCCGCCCGCCGGCCCCCGCAGAGGATGAATCGACGGCCGCCGAGATCATCAGGCAGCCCGAGACTCGGCCCATCTCCCAGGAGCAGCTGATCGCCGAGGTCAAGGGAATCTACGCCGGCGTGGTCATGGTCGAGAGCAAGTGTATTGAAGTCGACAACACCCAAACCTCCCAAGCCTCCCAACACAACCCGGCCAACAAACTCAACAACGAGCAATGGCAGGCCCTGATTGCGCTCCACCGCACCCTGCTCCACGAACATCACGACTTTTTCCTTGCCTCCCAGCATCCCTCAGCAAGCCCGGCATTGAGGCGACTGGCCGCGAAATATGCCATGCCCGCCCGCATGTGGCGGCACGGCATCCACAGCTTCCTCGAGCTGCTGAGGCATCGCCTCCCGGCCAGCCTGGATCACATGCTGACATTTATCTACCTGGCCTATTCGATGATGGCCCTGCTGTACGAGACGGTGCCCGCATTCGAGGAAACGTGGATTGAGTGCCTGGGAGATCTCGGCCGCTACCGGATGGCGATCGAGGACGACGACATCAGAGATCGAGAAGTATGGACTGCGGTTAGCCGGCACTGGTATTCCAAGGCATCCGACAAGGTCCCGGCGATAGGGCGCCTCTATCATCACCTCGCCATTCTTGCTCGCCCCAACGCGCTCCAGCAGTTGTATTACTACTCAAAGTCGCTCTGCGTAGCAATGTCGTTCACGGCCACGAGGGAGAGCATCATGACGCTCTTCGAGCCCATCCTCGCACCCCCCCCCAACCTGCAACAGGCCCGGCTCCCGCCTGCCGAATATGCCTTCGTGAAGTCTCACGCCATCCTGTTTAGCGGGAGGCAGTACGAGACGCTGGAACCTACAATGGACGAGTTTTTCCAGCTGCTTGACAATCACATCGGCCGCTCAACCCGCCGATGGCTTGAATCAGGGTACGTGACATGGCGGACGCGGACGGCCGCGTTTCCTGTGGCAGCCGGAATGCATACTCACACATAATCTTAGATATTTCATCTCGATCGCCAACATCTGCGCTCTTATGGGGTACGCCAGCGAAACGAACCCTATCGTCAGAGCCCTCAAAGACACCCACCCCTCCGAATCTCCCGCGCAAGACCGGCCCATGCACGAGCCGGCCTCCAAAGATTTGGCCGACGCCCTCCGTCTGTTCAATGGCACAGTCAACGTCGTCTGTCGCCGCTTCGGTGACCCCAACGTCCTGCCCTTCTTACACGTCACCCTCGTCTTCCTCCACCACCTCACGTTCTACCAAGACGCCATGGCCCACGTGGCACCCAGCTTTCCTTGGAAGCTTGCAGCGCTCATGCTGAATACGTTAGTTGGGTCGTGCGACGCTGACATGAGGGCTCGCCTCGAGAACGACGACGGGGAGCATTTCTCTCAGAATGTCCAGAATCAGACTGCCCAGGATCAGACTGATGAGCCGGAGGTGACGGCGACTCCCGGTTTCGTCTCCACCCCGCGGCCCCTGCCTGACGACTATGCCCTGCGCGGGCTCATCTGGGCCGAGCAGTATTTCCCTGCGGGATGGTTTATCAATGATAAGATCGACGATGACGAGAAGTACTTTGAGGTGCCGTCCATGATGGAGGAGAGGAAGGAACGGGTGCTGTGGCTGGGCGTGCGTATTGCGGAGAGGGGGGAGGGCAGGTGGTTGACGTACGATAAGGGGCAGCATCTCTTCGGGGTCAATCCCGAGTTTGAGGTGGAGTTGAAGTACAATGCCCCGGCGACGCCGCCGGCGGAGACGGAATATGGGGAACTCCCCGATGCTGCCACGGCCGCGTTTTGAAGGGGCGCTTGGGTGTGCACGACGAGCCACGGCCTCAGGGGCTGGGTGGGAAAGACAAACACGTCGTGGCGGTGCGGCCGTGCGGCCGTGCGCGGAATGCCCAACATCAAATTCAGCATCCGGGAACGACCAGCAGGTCTTGTGGGCTAAATGGTCCTGGCTCAGGCCACATGAAAACCCGAGAGCTCAAGCCGCCGATGCCGGCGGCGCCTGTCCGCGAATATAAACAAACACCAATACTCGAAGACGACAAAGCACGGTTTCGCACCCGGCCCGCGGGACTGCTGCTGCCTGGGCATTGCACATTGCCTTCAACAGTGGCCGGATTGAGGGCCGATGGCCCGTGGAATGAAGGAGTGAATCCAGCTCAGCACCAGGTCACGGACACCCGAAGCAAGCGAATGGTCAAATCGTTTTTCTGGGAACACATAATGCAGCTGAGCTAGACTCATCTTGCTGGGCGCATGGTGGCTCCACCATACATGACGACGAGGTGAGCTGGGGGGGAAGAGGAGAGATTACAGTGCGAGGGGGACGTAGGTCTCCTAGAATTTTGTTAGGGGTTAGCAATATTGATTACCAAGCGAGAAATACTACCATTAGTCGTTGTCGGCAGTTCTGGTTCTCTGACGGCTTTCTGCAATGATTGATTCCCATGATTTAAAGCTTCAAGTCGGGCATCGAACACTACTCTTCAGGGGCAAGGATCCCAACACTTGTCGACACAATGATTCAGCAGGAAACTTGACTGAGCACCCCTTTACCCCGCGGGGTAGTAAAGCGAGTACCGTCTCTACATGAGGCAACGCAGGAGCTCAGCCACCACCGTTCCAACTCAACCATAGCACAGGATGTAACAACGTGATTTGTATCCACGTTGCAGTTGGCCCCAAGTCGACCTTAGACCTTGCTCCGAGAAGTGTCTGTTGGGGTATTACCGGGCCGTCTTTGACTAAGGAGTACGGGATGCCCAAGTCCCTGGCCCCTATCCAAAACCTCTGCCAGTCAAGACCGGTGAGGCGCCAGCTGTTGTTCTGTCCCCCCCCCCCGCCGCGCCCGCCACGAATTAACAAGTTGGTCTCTCTATTGGTCCTGTCCGTCAACGGCGCGGGTAAATTACCCCGATCCCTCGGTGAGTTTCCGTCTGAACTCTGCAGTCGTGCCATTGTTTCGAGATCTCACATGACGGTCTTCAGATCTTACCGAGACGCGGGACTCGGAGCCTCGAGGCATCGTTCAGGCATCCAGGCTGAAACGGGTCAGAAACCATGCAACATTCCTTGCCGCAGAACAGGCCGGATTTGGCGTGGGGGGGTAGCCTTTGCCTGGTCTTGAGTACGAACTACGGCGTATGGGGCGGGGGATTGTACTCGATCTCTTGCTGGCCCAAGTCGTTCTCGAGCGTTTTCAGGATGCTCACCGAGTGGCAGTGTAGTGTTCCTCGCATAAGTGGACCCTGCCGAGCCACGGCCCGGCCGCGGTGCCGAGCGGCCCGAGGCTCCTCTTATGTTATTGTTACTAACTCGAACCTGCCTCACACCGCTCAAAGTCTTTTGAGGGGCATTTAACTCGGATCTATAACTCACGTAAGGCTATACCGAAATAATAGAGGACCGGCTGTGTGGGCCTTGCTACAGAGCCACGCTGATAATGTCCAAAGTCCATCGATTGGCCAGGTTGGGAGCATATAGAAAACTACCGAGTATTCTTAGCAAATCACACACTGCATCTTGCAGAGGAGCACGGTGTACAGAGTAGTCACGAGCGTGTCACCAACTGTCAGTAGCCCATCAGCTCAGTAAGTGGTCGAGGTCGACCTTGCCTGAGCAGCCCGCCGTGCATCATCTGTGCATCCCGCATAGTCCGAGCACACACACCTCAGTCAGTTGATGTCTTGAGTTGTATTCGGCGAGAGGCAAAAATTTTGCGTTATATTTCTTTCAACCACGATCTTGTCTCGCACAAGTTGTTAAAGCGGCAGGAGAAATTCAGCTGGAACGGCTGGACTAGCTGTTGCCTTAAAATGTCGATTTAGCCAATCAGATGAAGCGCCTGTATGGAGTTGTTGCCTGAGGGAGGGGTCGGTCCCCCACGCACTCCAGGGGCTGGCTGGAAAAAAGCCCAGACCAACAGGTAAACGTGCAGAAGCGGGGCGGCGGAAGGGACGAACCTGCAGTTCCCTCCCGGGATCGGCTGCAGCACGTTTTTGCAAAACAAAGGCTTTGTCTCTTGCTTAAGCGTGCGTACACGTGTAGGTATTAGCGCACCATCCCCCCGGAACCGTGGCCCCCAATCGCGATCGCCTGTGGTCTCGCACAGATCGACGTCTTCCCAAGATGGGGGGCCCTTGCTTGCTCACCGAAAGATTTGGTCAGTGGGATGATGTGGGATTGTTTATGCGGACAACGTGCACATGGTGCTTGCCTTGCCTTCGTCAGGCCACCAATCACGGCCTGTTTACTCCCCAACCGTAGGGCTGAGCGGGCGAGAGGCGGGGGAGCCTTGCTCGCCTTGATCTCGCCCAGCTGACAAGACAACCTGCAAGCCGCTTGTTTTACAACAGGATATCGGCGGCTTACCATCGAGTTCACGTCACAACTCAATGACACCGAAAACCATACACACTATCTCACCATTTCGAGATATCCGCGAAAGGCCAGCAGCAGTACGCAGGTGGGCTCGGGATTCAGGCTTCAGGCTGGAGATGCCCTTCCGGATGTTCTTTACATCCGTCATGTATTGGCCAACGCCACCCCCCTCATCGGCGGACTGTTATCCCTGGATCATCCGCCCCCCAGGACTTAAACGCGGATGAGAATGCCGACTCAGAACATGGGCTGGGTCCCCCCGGCCGCTCCTCTGCTGCCATGACGAAACCCCCGAGGCTCTCCCAAATGCCACTTGAAGGATCGTTGGAGAGTGAGGAATCCCAACAGGTCCACGTTGTCGGCGGCCCTTCATCGGGACTCGGGAGGGGTGTCTGTTGGTCTGGCGGTGGATGTCCCCATGTGATAGAGCGTCTCGGACCGGCCCAAGTTGAGGATACACGACTGTTCGAGCGGCAAGAGTCTTTTGGCAAGGTGGTGGCTGCGTGGTTGTGAAAGCCGATGGATTGGGTGCTGCATTGTATCTGATCCTGGCGTCCAAGTCCTCCTTTCCACCGAGCTAACCACTCCCCCGGAATACGTCCGCGGACGAGGGGATCCCAGAAGACATTGCCGTTGGAGATGTCCCCTACCAGTTGCTTCGTGCTGAGAGGCGTTCGTTAACTCACTTCTGGAACAACAGACTCCCCCAAATTTCGCTCCTTTCTGGCCCACCGGCAGCATTGACACATCACCGGGCGCAAACAACAACTTGGCAACGGTCGACATGGAATTTCCGGTCCCAGTGTCCGCTGCCAACCCCGGTGATTGCAAAGCAACAATTGGACATGCTGCGTATTCTTTCATGTATTATTTTGCCATCAACGTCATTTCTCGGTCAAACTTGGATAAGTACCGATGTTTCAAGGGTTGCTATTTTGCAGTCAGCAAAACTGTTTCTCATGTCGGGAGTTTATATGGTCAAGTTGGGTTGGGATGGGGGTGCACGAGACGACGATATCACTGCTCTGCTTGGGTCTTGGACCGAAGGACGGTTTTGCCAAACGACGTGTTGGCAGATTTTGACCGAGTAGTTATTGCCATGTTCTGTGCAACTACCTAGGTTTGCGACGGATGAAGCATCGCAGGCCCAGAGCTGTATTCCAATCCCGCTGCACACGTGGATCCGAGAACGTGCCATGCCTGGCAGTCCCAGGAGTTCGCCTTCAATGGCGCTACAGCGGTTCGGCCCGCGAACCCTGTGCCCATCACTCAGCAGGGTACAGGCGCCGAGCTTATTTCAACTCCGGGTGCCTGCCACATGACGACTTCAATTGCCATCGCCAAAGAAGCCACGATGTCGATCGGAGTTTTGTTGTGCAAAGTAACCAGTATTCTACTACACCTGGGGGATAATAGGGTTGATTGTTGGATTATCTACCGCTGGAGGGATGTTAGTGGCAGAAATAACCACGGGAGCAATCTACCCCACCAGGACCTGGTACAGGTAGGTGCAGAGCGACGTGGGCCATGGCTGGCAAACAAAAACACGAACAGCAGAATCTCCGCAAATGAATGGCACAAATTATATAAAAAAAACCAATTTCTGCAGGTAGAACCTGGGGACTAGCCTTACTGGTACATCAATGTCCGACACCATGCGCACTGCCAACCTCCCCCCCCAGATCTGAACCTAAACGGCAATGCCCATCGGTCTTGGGCAAAGCGTGGGCTGGCGGTTTAATGGAGCAGTATTGAAGCTCCTCTCATCCATTCAGATGATAGCGGTGTGGCGCTGGGCCGGTGTTACTTGACCAAGCAAGGTAGGATACGCGGCAATCGCGGGTTATGCACAGAGTATGCCATGCGGCCCGATTTGGCAAACCGTATTCTCAATTGAGAATGGACGAATGCATCGAAGAATTATTGGGTGTACGCGCTATCCCTCAGAGGAAGGTGCTGTCCTTGCCTTGGTCCCCCTTTCAAGGCCACGCCTTGCCCGAGCCAACCTCCTGCCATTGACGAGCTTAAGCCCACAAGCTCAATCCATCAAAACCCACAGACATGGGATATAACAGGACACTACCTACACTGGCACATTTCCAAAACCCCACCGCTTCAATACTTGCAGTAATTACCTTGGTTGACCACTACGGAGTACAGTCAGTCTTGTGGCTGCCCAGCGCCCTTCAGAACCGTTTTGTTGACTATCGAGGCTAAGAACACGGAAACTCGGCAGTGTCTCTTGTCCTTCCACCCTGCAAGCCATGACCCTCCAATCCTGCACACCGTGCCGACAGCGGGCACACACACACCCCCCTCCAGTCCCAAGTCGGGGCATTGCACTGTGACGGGCGCTTCTGGCTGCAATTGCCACGGCTACATGTAGTTGCAACCACCGGTAGGGCGCCTGCATTTCAGATCCATACTTTTACATACTCGTCTTTCCTCTCAACACTTGTCTTTGTTGTTCCTCTACAGTTTCTGGCAGACAATGGGTCGTGCTTGACGCGTCTCAAACTACCAGAGCGGTATATTTGCCGCCAAACAGAACAACTTGTCTGTCCATAGGCTTGTACAGCCCTGTTCCCATAATCACCGGCACCTTCTCACCGACTCGATCCGCCGCGAACCGGCACGGACCGCCGCGAGGGCCAGCCATTTGATCCTGTCTCGACCTCCGATCCCTGGATATTTCCCACAACCCCTTCTTGAGCATCATCTCTTCATAGGCCCAGGAACAGACACATGGCAAGCTGGCATTAGATCCGTGGCACGGGCTCCGGCCTCAGGGCGCAAGCCCACTCGGATGGCGGAAGGCCAGAGCAGGCGAAATGATAGTGTCGAGCTGGTTGCCTTGGCTTAGCGTGAGCCAGAGCCTTGGATTACCCCTGACCGCTAGCGATCATGAAACCCTCACCGCCTCGCTCCGATGCTAAATTGTTCAAATGGTATCCCATTGATTGAACCCCTGACGAGCTTCTCAAATGCTCCAGCTTCCGTCTCGCATCGATCGCTCTCTCCAATACCATCCGCCTTCCCGAGACTGACAAGCGGCCTGGCGACATCGTTCCGAATTCTTCAGAATCTTTATAATCATGTCTGGCGCGTGCCACCGGCTTAGCTCTCTCGGCAGCTCGCGGCCCGATCGTCGATATTCCAATGCAGCAGGACCCTCACAGTCGGATGGCTTGGCAGCAACATCGGCTCGCATCTCGTCGTCCGAGGGAACATGGCCTACCAGTCCCACACGCCAATCCGAGGGTTTGGCTGATCTTGAACTGCATCCTTTCCATGTTGAGCCTCGAGCCCCCTTTTTCCAGCATGGCTTGTCCCAACATCCCCCGCCAATGTTCATGGCGCCCATCGGTTTGGAACAGGCCTCCTTTCTGCTAGCCATACCGTATCAGGAGTACCATGGCGAAACCGGCCAAGGAGTCTCGAACCATGACAGCGATGGTCTGGGCGAGCACTTGGTCTGCTCCATGGACGTCTCCCCTGGTTCTTATGGCTCATCTGGGTCAAACCCTCCGTGAGTATGCTGTTCCCCTCTCGACCACATGATTTGACACCATTGACACTTGTCTTTAGGGCGAATCAGAGAGATGTAATGGCCACGGGCTCAACCAAAAACGCCGCGAAAAAGAAGACAGATGGAAAGAAAGAAAATAGTCGCCGACAAGAGCAATATGCTTCCTCACCTTGGAAGACCGACAGAGGGGAAGAGCACTCAACTCAAGACACCATGGGAGAAGAGAACCAACTCGACCAATCCGAATACTTGCAGCATACCGGCCATCCTGAACCGCACCTCGGCTATCCATACCCACTCGTCCTAGATGAGGTTGATCTCCACAACCGAGACGGTCGAGACGACCGAGGATACCAGGAGGATGAGGACTGGGACATGTGCAATTGATGATGGGCCGTTGGAAAAGCGTCTCGTCGGATGCTGCGACCAGCAATTGGGAATCATGAGAAGAAGGGATCGGAAAAGGACTTTCTACTTTTCGCCGCTCAAGCGGGACTGGCCGGGCCGGAGGTGGCCACTCTTGCCAACATCAGCTGAGTTCCGATTCCTCGGGTTCAAGACTTGGGCGCTATTGGTTCTTATACCGGTCATCAGGCATCATTTTGTGTCTTGTCTTTTTGTTTCCGCGCCACCTATTTGGGACACGATAACCGCCCACACAAATGTCGGATATGTAGATTGTATTTCCAGGAAGGCCTGAATGCATACGTGCGTGCGTTTCCTCTCGCAGTCCTCATCCCTTTTCCCGCGCTTCCCAATTGGTTCTGGCACCTCATCCTGCCTAGCATTGATCAGGCCCGGACACGCACCTCTATATGTGAAGCACCAATCGTGGGCCGCGATGTACGAATGCGACATGTCAGCATGGCATGTGGCCACGCGCGGGCAGGAATGCCCTCCTCCAGTTCCCGAGTCATAGTAGTCCCGACGCACACGTTGTCAATATTTCCTCCATCCGGAACATCTTGCATTTGAGGTGTCACTGTCACAGTCCCAGACCAGCGGCTGGTCCTGCACGAGCATGTGTCGCTGGTGGTGGTGATGTGGATCGACATCGCGGTGGAACTCTGTGGCACAATCGGCAGCGAGTCGTCTGTGAACGAGAAGATGTTGGTATGACGGAAACTAACAAAGGGTATGGCTGTACAGGCTGATTACGTTCTGTGCATAGCCTCGATGATGGTGCAGGCATCGAGGCAAACCCTGTCTGACTCGGGGTGCATCATTGACCCCTATTCAGGGGCTCCGAGCGCTAGGGTCAGCCGTAACCGCAGCAACCGCCGACCCCGCCCGCCCAGGATCAAGCCGTTCCACTGACAAGGGCCGCGGTTCCCCCCCGCCTATCGATGAGGTTTCGATTGATAGCTACACAATTGCGCAAGAGCACCACCTACACGGCTGCTACCTGCGCCCGGCCAGATCCGGTCTGGAATTGTCGGATCGTGTCAGGGCCAACTCGACAGGATTGCGGTTGTATTCTGCCCAGCTGAAGTTATGGGGAAGGCGAGATCAGGCGAATATGCCTTGTTCGGCGTGCCAAGGCTGGATGCGACGACATGCTTGGTGTTTTACCACAGCGGGCGTACTGACCTCGACGACCCGCAGCTGTACAGAGTAATCGAGAAGCGCCGACTTCATGGCAGCGAGGGCAACTTGAGTCATTATCGGCCTGGGCGGAATTGCAACATGTTTTGCCTTGTCTAGGTTGCGGAACCTGTATCGAGCAGGCAGGCAAACCGATGTGCACATTCGCTACCTAATTGTGTTACGTTATGCTTCATCAGGCTTCTTCCAGCTGCCAGGAAGCCTTTGTTGCCTCGGTCGTCGCCGCTTTTACAACGGCTTACAATGGCTTTGTTGCAGCAAGGCCGGCTGGTCCATCCAAGCTCGCATATAGAAGCGCGTCATCGGGCGCCGTCCACACGTGCGGCGTGGTGGTGATATCGAAAGGCAACCGCGGCGCCGGTGATGATGGTGTGACAGTGGCCTTGGTTTTGAGCTGATTTGCTGTGAATCGGCGGGGCTGTGACCGAGCCTGCCACAGCAGCCAAGTCCTCTGGGCGGCTGGTCGTCCGTTCCCCAACGGCTTGCCCGTCAAATGTGACGTGCAGTATTTTGTGCGCGGTAAAGGATTGTGCCCTGTTCCGCACTTTGCCTCCGCATTCTGTGTGGGAAAAAGGGGCTTGCAGCGGGGCTTGCATAGTTACAGCGGTCAATATCCAATTGTGTGGGAATACGGATACTTTGGTCGTCCGCACCGAGCCAAAGTGCAGGGCAATGACTTCAAATTTGGCAGTGATGAGCTTTCGCAGTAGAGTTGGGGGAGAAAACGAGGCAACCGAGCCGAGGTTATGTATAACCCCATAGGCACGATGGTGTGTTGCGCCATATTTCAACCCCTGAACTACAACAGCAACTTTAAACGAAGGCATAGAGTAGCTTCGCTGAACGTAGTTACCACCTTAGAGTGTTGTCAGCAAGAGAACAGGAACTTGAGATCGGTCACTTGATCGGCAACGTCTGTCACTATTCTATTTTGTCTAACTCAGCATCTGTTCATCCTTACCATACCAACCGGCGCACAGAACACTCGCAAGGGTTCAGACTCCACGACGGTGCGGGAGGAGAGGAGAGATAGAGCGAGAAGAGAGGAAAAAGGCGTCAGGCTTCCAGGTTGTGGGGGTTGGTCGCAATGAGAAACCTTTTTGACTGTCTGTGATGGCTTTTTAAACTTTGGCATCGACATCTCCGTTGATGTTGCAGCCTCGGTAGCAATATATACCAATTGTGAGTCAATATTTTCCTAAGTTTGTTGTAGATTACATATATGCCACCTAGCGAAGTTGCTAGGTCGCGAAAAAGAACCCTCGCAGCACAAGACAGTACCTGGATAGTTGGTTGTAGGGATCCGCCCTCATAACAGTTGCTGTTGACAAATCGTAGTCTGCTCGGCATTGCTGAGGGTCTATCAGCTTCCTCATGGCAGTTTGTAAACAGGGTAGGGAAGCCGCATGACAAACCCTCTTAACAGCTCGATCGCAGCTTCTAGTTACTTATATGGCCGCGAGGCAGGAACACTTCGTTTAGCTCGACGGAAGACCTGCGCAATTAGTCAGACGCAGGAGCGATAGCCGGGAGTATAAACCCCCCCTCCGGCCCAAGTTTGATCCGTTTCCACCCCCCCCAACACCTCGCCTTTCTTTTTCTAGCACGACACACTGCACGCTGCGCAATCCTTTCCGTCTTGTCGGTATTGTATTCATTGCTCCCAATGAATATGATGTAACTACTTCCACTGACAAGACGAGACAAATTCTAGACGACTTGGTGCAACGTGACGTCTCGGCTGTTGAGACGACATGTCCAGATCTGTGGTAGCGTGCAACGGCACATGGCAGCAGGTACCCGTCTGTCTCATGTTCAAGGACTGATGACAGCCTGCAGCACTTGCGCTCTTAACATGTTGGTGGCACGGAACGTGACAAGGTGCAAAATCACCTTGTTGGAACCTGATGAGAGTTAGCCCTTAGGGTCGGGTCGGGGTCGGAAGGAGTTGTTTGAGGCGAAGTGAGTTGGTGCCGCAGGGTGCGCAGTTCGAAACAACAGCCGGCACGGCCTACTCTCTCATGTGTGGAAGAGATCGGCAGTTCTGCTCGCGTTGAGCGGGCGGCGGCCCTGCATATCCAGGCGGCTGAATTGGAGGCGTTGAACACCCGCAAAATAGGGTATGAACAATGGCAATCTGCAGATGACAATTGACGGTCGCTGGACTCGTGCTTGGCAGTTGCTTGGCAGCTCATCGGCGCGGGAGGCACACATGTTTCATGTTTGAGGTCTCCACTCTCATCTGCCAACCATAACAACAGGATTGTCTGGGGTCGAAAATGCACCCAGATTGCCGGAATGACTTGGCGGCAAGTTTCGCGCATCTTCCCATCTCAAGCCCCATTTCACCAACATGGTCAACTGTAGTTTTGTGATGAAGCTTTCGGCGAGGGGTCTTCTATATAGACACCATGGAGATAGGGAGTTTGAGATGCCATCCGATGTCTGGATGCTCTATCTTAGTGGCCGGAAGTAGAATGACGTATAGTTTCAATTCGGCGGGTCCGCGCGAGCAACATGAGAAGTACATACGGATACAGTGATACGTGAAGGGACCGTTTTGTATCTTCTGTGTACACTAGACCCCTCTCCATCTGAGCTTTCGGGTTCAATGAGGAGGCTTTTAACAGTGGCCAGAAGACCCTCGTCAACTTTTCTTCGACAACCTCATCGGCTTTCCCGTGTCTCACCAGCATCTCCAGAGAATGTTCGTTAACAAAGCTTGCACGGCCCATTTCTCGACGTCATTGCGGGACGCCAAGCGGTTTTGATGTCGCGGATCCACAAACTGCAGACGCAACACAACCTACCCCCACACCGTCCCCGGTTCACCGCATCGGCATCTGCATCACAGAAAGTGCGGTCTATCCCCGAGCAAGCAATCTTTCGTCCCAATTTCCCATTCGGTGCCGATCTGGTGTATACGGCCGCAAATCTGGTGCTACATGTATGCACCTGCTCCGCCGGCAAAGTCAGGCGGCCCGTGAACGCGCTGCCGTTGTTTCCTTGAGGTCAAGCGAGTCGAACCTCAGATACTGGCAAGAGTCTAGATTCAACCGTTCGCGAGAGATTCCTTCGGGGCCATCCCCTGCTAGAGCTGCTTTTGTGGTCTGTCCGCATTCCATGATCCGAGTCGTCTTTGGCTAGGGACATCCGCCGAGCTTGACAGGTATGATCAACAAGCCCCACGCATCTTGGACCCCTGCCCATCCAAATCTTCAGGCTGCGAGCATCCAAAACCAGTCCCCTGTCGAAAAAGTTTAAGGGGTTTGTCCCACGCCACGCAACACCCTGTTTCCTTGCTCCTTTGGTACATTTTGCATCGCGTCCTTTCTTTCGTCCCTTTCCTACTCAAGCTGCACTTGATGCGCCTCAATGCGCCTTTTGTCTTCAATGCTTTGAGAATTTCCGGGTACGTCGCTCGCACCAATGCCTCTGTTGCGACGGCAATTCGCCCCCACCACGAGAGCTCAACCTTCGGATCGCAGCAGCTTGCCGCGCATGCGGAATATATTCGGCAGTTACAGAACAATTCGAAACTGACACTTTGCCGAGCCAGACACGGGCAACTCGGCACCATGCTCACCTTCCACCGCGCCCTCGTGGCTGCCGCATTCTTCATCACGATTCTCTTCTTCACAACACGATCATCCTCGCCGGCTGCCTCGGCATCAGCGGTCGAATTTCCCAAATCACAATCTGGGACCGAATCAAAGCATTCTTCACAAACGACGGCTTCATCGGGTCAAACGGCGCCGGACCACAATGTTGTACACGACGGCGAAACCCACAACAAACCCTCGCCGCAAGGGCAACAAACGATGCAAGACATGTCCAAGATGACGCTCTACGACAAGCTCACATACCAGTTTCCATACGACGTCGAGTCCAAGTTCCCCGCATACATCTGGCAAACATGGAGGTGGACGCCCGCGCACGGCGAGTTTCAGTTCCGCGAGCAGGAGGCGACATGGACGGCCCAACATCCAGGCTTCATCCACGAGGTCATCACAGACCAAGTCGCCGTGCACCTCTTGCGGCTACTCTACGCCTCGGTCCCCGAAGTGCTCGAAGCCTACGAGGCGCTCCCGCTGCCCGTCCTCAAAGCCGACTTCTTCCGCTACCTCATCCTGCTGGCGCGCGGCGGCATCTACTCGGACATCGACACGTTCGCCCTCAAGAGCGCGCTCGACTGGATCCCGCAGTCGGTCCCGCGCAACTCGGTCGGATTGGTGATTGGCATCGAGGCGGACCCCGACAGGCCGGACTGGAAGGACTGGTACAGCCGGCGGATACAATTTTGCCAGTGGACGATCCAGGGCAAGGCGGGACACCCGGTGTTGAGGGAGGTGGTGACGCGCATTACCGACCAAACGCTGAAGCGTAAGCGGGCTGGGTCTCTGCGGGATATTGCGCACAAGAACGTCATTGAGTTTACGGGTCCCGCGCTGTGGACGGATATTATTTTCGAGTACTTCAACGACGAGCGGTACTTTGACATGTCGCAGTCTGCGGGGACGATCGACTGGCGGAATTTCACGGGCATGGAGGCCTCGAAGCGGGTCGGGGACGTGGTTGTGCTGCCGATCACGAGCTTCTCGCCGGGTGTCCAGCAGATGGGGGCCAAGGACGATGACGACCCGATGGCTTTTGTCAAGCATGACTTTGAAGGTATATACCCATGCTCTTCATTCCCTTCCTCCCATCCCATCGGAAACTAACCACTCGGCGCAACAGGCACATGGAAACCCGAAAGTGAGCGCCATATCGGCGAGTAGCCGTCAGCCGGCCAATCAGTCGAACGAGCGGGCGAGCGAGCGATCTCGGCACGCATGATACCCTCACGAACAAAATTCCGTTCTTCTTGAGCACGACGTTTATCCTGTTTTAATATCGATCTTCACATACATGGCTCGGCGTTCTTGGGTGGCTTGCGCTGCATGACTAGGGTGGCTTTCTGGGGACAGTTGCGATTGAAGGAAATAGAGTGTACAGAAAACGCACGCGGATCGGAGGGCAAGTACTGGCGGACGTACCGGTGCGGTTGTTACGGTTGTACATACATTATGCGCGGTTGGGAGATACCTAGTTACAATATTACGTGAGACGCAGTCGGTCTTGTGTTGGCCGGCTGGCGGGTCGCCGGCCGTTGGTGGGCCTAGTGTTTCGTTTCACGGCGAGCTGCGCGGCTGGGCGGAAAATATTTGAAATGGCCGAACTAAAGGGTTTGGAGTCTTGAGAACATAGAGAGTATACAATTGACTCTCGATGACCACGGCTATACTGCAAATTCTCTTAGCAGAGATGGTGTTCGTATATCGCCGCACCAATTTGCAGTATTTACACTACTGAGCCTCTGCCCGAAGCCGGAGAGGACCAACCCGGCTGGGCGCGGCTCAGCGGGTGTCAGATCCCTTCCCCCTTTCCCGTCCTCTGGGCTCCCCTTGCCCGTGGAGATTTGGAGGTGGAAGCGGGAACCGGGTGGAGCCAGTCTGACCCCGCATTGGCGATGTTTACATATGATATCAGCGCTGTCAGGCTGCTCTCAGCAGAAGCCGTCTCTACAGTACTGGCAAGTGGCACTAGTAGGTCGGAAAAAAGGAAGGCTTGGTTTGAGAGGCAAGTGGTATGATAGGGATTGATGTGGGCGAATGTTGAAGAACCCCTAAATTCGGGATGGCAGGTGCTAGCCCCAACCGCCAGCGTCTGCCGAGCGAGACCGCTGATTGCGGGGAGGTTCACACACCCCGCATTTCCCCCAACCGCCAAGACGGCGCTGGGATCTCGGCCTTCCCTGCTCCTCGGTGTGCGACACGATGGCTTCCTATTTTCCCTTCTTTGTTGCTTTTTGTTTGGATTGTATGCTGTTCTGCGGTGACGACAAAAATTCTGATTCTACTCAACGGTTAGCGGAACCAAGAACAACTCTCAGCGCACGGACGAAGGAAAGGCTAAATCACCATGCGCCTTCAGTCGCGATCGACCACCCGAGTTCTCTCATCGGATTTCCGTCATGGGCTCTTGTGTAGGAATATCCGAGTCCCATCGAGGAACAGGAGGTCGGGCTTCGGGCTGGTGAGAACACTTGTCACGTTGACGAGAAGCATCAGCCAGGGGCCGACAGAGGTAGGAACCACGCTGGGAAGAGAATTGGAACGTTTGTTGGTGCCGAGTGCTGACATGGGCCAAAGCCTCCATTACTGCCGCACACCATTCCCAAACACTTCGCCTCGGTTGTCTCGCAGTTTGGAGACAGGCCGGCTGTCATAAGCCGCTCGCCAACCACGAACCAAGATGCATTGCCAACCCTCGCCGTCCCGTCATCCTTGGAAACAAGACTTAGCTACGAGGGACTGGATCTTGCGTCCAATGCACTCGCCCACTCCCTCCGCTCCTTTGGCGTCAAGAAGGGGGACCGCGTGGGCGTGAGCCTCGGCAACGGTGCCGAGTTTGCCGCTCTCACCTACGCCATCTTCAAGCTCGGCGCTATCCTCGTCCCGCTGAACCCGGGGTTCAACGCCAAGCAGGTCACCGCGGCGCTGAACCATCTGGGCGTCGAGCTCCTCATTATTGGCGCCGTCACGGACCTCGCTTACAAGCCCTGTCGCGGACGGAGCAACCTACCGCTGATACAGACCATGGTGCCTGATCTCAAGTCGGGACGTATCGAAGCTCCCGAGATACCTACGCTTAAAACAGTCGTCGTGGTCGACAACTCTCCCTCCCACCCCCTCAGCGCATTTCCCCCACTCGCCACCCTCCGCTCCCTGACTCCCTTCACCAATCTCATCCCGTCCCTCACCAACATCCCCACCTCCCCCAACCCTATCACCCCCGACGCGCCCCTGCTCCCCTCGGAAACAATCAACATTCAATTCACCTCTGGAACCACGTCGCACCCCAAAGCTGCCATGCTCTCCCACACCAGCATCCTCAACAACGGCGCCCTCATCGCCGGCCGCATGGGCCTCGACCCCTCGGACCTCATCGTCTGCCCGCCGCCGCTATTTCACTGCTTCGGCTCGGTTCTCGGCTACATGGCGACCGCCACGACGGGCGCCGCAATCCTCTTCCCGTCGCCCGCCTTCGACCCGCTCGCCACACTGCGCATGGCGGCCGACCACCGCGCCACGGGACTCTACGGCGTCTCGACCATGTTCGTCGCCATGCTCGAGCTCATGCATCACCAGCCCGCGCCGGTGTCCGCCGAGCAGATCGCAGCGTTGCCGCGGCATTTGAGAAAGGGGATTGCCGCGGGGAGCTCGGTCCCCGAGTCGTTGATGCGCAGGCTGTATGAAAAGTTGGGGCTGGGGGATCTGGTCATTTGCTATGGCATGACGGAGACGAGCCCTGTCAGCTGTATGACGGCTCCCCAGGATCCGTTTGAGAAGAGGACGCAGACTGTGGGGAGGGTGATGCCGCATACGAGGGTCAAGGTGGTGGATCCGGTGGATCGGGCGCGGGTGGTCGCGGTGGGGGAGAGGGGCGAGCTGGCGGCGGCGGGTTATCTGGTGATGAAGGGCTATTGGGGGGATGAGGTGCGGACGGGGGAGGTTAGGGCTGTGGAGAAGAAGGAAGGGGGGAGGGCGGGGGAGGAGGAGGTGTGGATGTACAGCGGGGACGAGGCGGTGATGGATGCGGATGGCTATGTCGAGATCACGGGGAGGATCAAGGATTTGATCATCAGGGGCGGGGAGAACATCCACCCGTTGGAGATTGAGAATTGCCTGTTCCAGCACCCGCTCGTGGCCGAGGTCAGTGTGGTCGGGGTGCCAGACGAGAAGTACGGGGAGAGCGTGGCCGCGTTCGTTATCG
This sequence comes from Trichocladium antarcticum, assembly GCA_033297235.1. Lineage (NCBI taxonomy): Eukaryota > Fungi > Ascomycota > Sordariomycetes > Sordariales > Chaetomiaceae > Trichocladium > Trichocladium antarcticum. The sequence continues at coordinate 2,327,369 of MU853403.1, forward strand.
TGCATGAGGGGGTTGAGGCGGAAGGGGAAGAGAGGATGCCGGGTGGTACTGGTGATGGGAAGGGGGAGAGGTTGACAAGGGATATGGTCAGGGAGTGGGTAGCGACGCATCTATCGAGCCACCTTGTGCCGAAGCATATTTGGTTTGTGCGCGAGTACCCCAAGACGGCGAGCGGCAAGATCCAGAAGTTCAAGTTGAGGACTCGGGCAAAGGAGTCAATGGATGCTGGGAAGTAACTGGTTGTGCCTGCGGCGAAATAGTATTGGGTACTGTCAGTTGGCAAATACGCTTGTTCACGAAGTCGAATTGATATCGAGGTCTCAAGGGTGGCAGTGTGGAATGCGTGTTGGAGTAGACTCTCAGCCTGGGAAGGAATGAGAGCGCTAAGCTCTGAGACTTACAGTAAATGTTTCGGTTTTCCAACATTTATAGGCATGAGCTAGTGACAAGAAACGGCCCGAGTTAGGAGGCGCAACATTTCTCACCATGGCTCAATTCCCCGGCAAGATATTGCACGATTCCTCGTAATGACTTATCATGATCTCTTAACCCTTTTGGAAATCTATACCGCACAGCTTGTAGACGATTGCTGGGGCACCAGTAATCCCAGGGGGCAGGGGAAAGATATAGCAGAGCTTTAGGGAGTCTGTAGTGCAGGGTGACTAGCAGCACCTCTTGGACTTTTCATCATGAAGCCCTTGTTTCGACCAGCAACATGACTGCGGCTCGCGTCTGTCCAGGGCCATCCATGCTGGTACGAAAGGTTCGTAGGAAAAGGGCAGCTGAGACATGCAACTGCCGGGGATCTCATATCCCGTCTTCGCATTCTCAGGCCCCCTAGTTACCACCCCAACATCCAAAGGTTCATTTCTTTTGGCATGAAGGGAGAAGACAATGTGAACTTGGCATCAGAATGTGCTCGTTGGTGAGCAGTGAAAGGGTATATATGACCTCTTCCCACCCCCCCGCCCATCCATCCGCTCCCACCACCAGCCTCCATCAATCCAACCAACCCAGCTTCCCAACACACTTCCAACTCATCAATCAACTCTCTCTCTCTCTCTCACAGAGCCAAAACCAACAACCAACCCGCCAACATGAAGGTCCTCTCCATCCTCTTCCTCGCCATCGCCGGCGCCTCGGCCGCCATGCCCAACGCGGACCCCGATGCCATGGCCAACGACGCCAACACCATGGCCGACGACTCGGCGGGCTTCCGCGGCCCGGGCGGCCCGGGCGGCTCAGGCTGGGCCCGGCCCCCCAGAGAGTGCCGCCCGGGCACCTACTCCTGCACCGTCAACAACAAGGGCTGGCGCGTGTGCGACTATAGCGGCCACTGGGTGGTGAGTGGTGCTCTCTCCCTTCCTCCCCCATCACACACACACGCACACACGCATGTATCGGAAGCTGACCTGGTCATAGTACGCCGGCTCTTGCGGACGCAAGAACCGCTGCGAGTACAACTGGCAGAACGGCAGCCCTTACTGCCTGCCCAAGTAGTAACGCACGCAAGGGCGCAACGTCGTGGCACTGCCGACGGGATCCTTGGACGGGCGGGAATGATGATGGCAGATAGTTAGGGGTTGGGAGATGGGATGGCTGTGAGAGTATGGCGGCGGGGATTGGATCGGTCTGTCCTGTTTTGGCTTGTTTCCTTTTTGGCTTGGCTTGCTTCCTGCCTTTCGACTCTCGTTGCACCTTGTCAAGTTTAGTGTAGAGGTCTAGTGTTTTGTATGCGGAGGAAATGGACAGTTATAATTGGTGGTGAGACGATGCTCCTCCCATGACTGCCAATGGTGTATTTGTTCGACTAGGAAATTCCCCCCAGAAACGACTCCTCCTTTGCGTGCATTGCCAGCTCCCTAGGCCTCGGGCCAGTTCTTGTTAAACACGATGCACGACCCATTGGCGCTGTGAGAGATGTCACTGTCCGTGAGGAAGAGGCAGTACTTGGCGACGCTCTCAAGGGGCACACTCTTCTCCGGCCCAGAGGGCGATTGCGAGGCCATGACCTTTTGGAAATTCTCCATGTGCATGCCCTGGGCGAAGGCGTCGACGATGTTGGTGTTCTGCATGCCGCCCAGCAGCAGGGCGACGCAGTAGATGCCCTTATCACCGTAGGAGCCGGCGGTGCTCTTGGTGAGAGCCATGACGCCCGCCTTGGAGACGGTGTAGGCGGCGCCGCTTTTGAAGCCGAGGTAGCTGGCGTTGGACCCGATGTTGACGATGATGCCGCCGACAGGTTCCTGCTTCTCAAACTGACCGATGGCCGCCTTGGACGTGAGGAAGGCCCCGTTCAAGTTGATGTTGAGCACGCGGTCCCAGAGGGTCTTGGAACAGGCGCCAACCGGGGAGAAGTCGTCCATGATGCCGGCATTGTTGACGAGAATATCGAGGCGGCCGAACTTGGTGACGGCAGCGTCGATGAGCTTCTGGACAGCGGCCTCATCCGTGACGTCGGTCTGCTGTGTGAGAAACCGGTCGGCGTAGGTCTTGGTCCATTCCTCCTCGACCGCGGCAATCCGCTGGGGGTTAACGTCGCATATGACCACATTGGCACCTGCTGCGAGGAAGGTGTCGGCAATGACCTTGCCGAGCCCGCCAGCGGCGCCGGTGATGATGGCTGTCTTGCCCTGAGCGGAGGTCATTGTGTCGAATATGGAATGGATGAGGTCCGCGTGGAGGATGCAGTAGAGGCGTACATATATATCGAAATCGGGAGCGAACCCGAATGCGACTTACGTGAAGCCATGTGGGCAATGTCTCTCGTATTCGCCTTCGTACAGCCAAGGGGGGTTTAGATTCAGCCATGTGCCATCCATACTTGCGCGAACGGCCATCGGCATGGTCCGCTTCATCAAGCCGAGTACGATGCTCGGATCGATCCCCAACCGCCGACGCCGCGACGAGCGGGCGGTTTATTGGACGACGCTGGAGGGGCCGGAACACGCTCAACGATGCATGGTGGGGCAGTGTGCTGTGTGGTTTTGCACTCGGATGTTGTTGTCGATAAGTATGTATCCGTATGCATGCGTTCGAGGGGTTTGTTAATTACATAGTTACATAGAAGATGGGATTATGTTAAGAGCTGACAGGGGTCTGCTAGCCCCACCAGGTAACGGGACAACCCAGTCTGCGCGGGATGACGAAATCACTGATTTGTCGGATGAGATTGTGGACTTTTTCTTTTTTCTTTTTTGGATTCAACCCAATTCCAACAACCCGACCAGCCTACCCAACACAACGCCACTCGGTCGCTCCGTTTACTGCGCTATCCAGGAGCCCAAAGCCATGCGCTTCCACCCAATTCAATAATTCCATCCCGACGCCAACACCCACCGCACAATGGCATCCTCACTCACGTCCAACCCCAAGGTCCAGCTGGCCGCAACCGCAGTGGTCTCCGCCACCGTCGCCGCCGTCGCCCTTCTCAGCTACCAGCGCCTCCAGCAAGGCGACCGCGTCTCCCGCCTCAAGCAATCCATCCCGGACGGCGACAGCAGCGCCAACGACCCCGCCCTCCAAACCGTCGCCCCCGTCGGGCCCCTCCCCAAACCCGACCGCGAAGACATGCACAACCAGACCCTCGCCGCCCGCGCCCAGGCCGGCGACTTCGACGACGAGCTGATCCTCGAGCAGCTCGCGCGCAACCGCGTCTTCCTCGGCGACGACGGCCTCGCCCGCCTGCGCGAGGCCTTCGTGGTGATTGTCGGGTGCGGCGGCGTCGGCAGCCACGCGTGCGCGGCGCTGGCGCGGTCCGGCGTGGCGCGGATCCGGCTGGTGGACTTTGACCAGGTCACGCTGAGCAGCCTCAACCGGCACGCGGTCGCGACGCTGGCCGACGTGGGGCTGCCCAAGGTGCAGGTCCTGCAGCGGCGTCTGGTCGCCGCCACGCCGTGGGTGCGGTTCGACCTGCGGCTGCAGAAATTCGAGGGTCGCGTGGCGGGGCAGGTGCTGGAGGGCTGGGAGGGGGACGGCGCCCGGAGGCCGGACTTTGTGATTGATGCGATTGATAACATTGAGAGCAAGGTGGAGTTGTTGAAGTATTGCCATGACGAGGGGCTGCCGGTTATCTCGGCCATGGGGGCCGGGACGAAGAGTGATCCGACGAGGGTCATGGTCGGAGATATTGGGGCGAGCTTTGAGGATGGCCTGTCGAGGGCCACGAGGAGGAGGCTGAAGTTGCAGGGCGTAGTCAGTGGTATTCCGGTGGTGTACTCGACCGAGAAGATGGGCGCGGGTAAGGCTGCGCTGTTGCCTCTTTCCGACGAGGAGTTCAAGAAGGGATCGGTGGGCGATTTGGGGGTGCTGGCTGACTTTCGGGTGCGGATCCTGCCGGTGCTGGGAACCATGCCGGCCGTCTTTGGGTACACGGTCGCGAACCACGTTATTCTGAAGATTTCCGGTGAGTCGAGCCCGGTGGCGGTATCCGACAGCTGTACTGACGATGCCCAGGCTACCCTATCGACTACCAGCCGGCCAAGGCCCGCGATAAGATGTACGACGCCATCCTGGCCTACGTCCAAGCCAGCGAGGAGAAGATGGTCCGCGCGATAGAAGGCGGCCCGACTGATGTCTGCATCGGTCTCAAAGTCCCAATCACTCCCGGAGACATTTCCTTCCTGGTAGAAGAAGCCTTCAGGGGCAGAAGCGCCATCACTGGTATTCCAACCAAGCTCATGCTGATCCGGTGGAAGAGGCCCCAAGGGACTACCCTCGTCCGGATTGGCGAGGAGCCTGCTGAGCAAAAGTCATCCAACCTCAGACTCCGTGATCTGGTCTGTATGACCAAGGAGGAAGCCGTGCGGCACCAAAAGGAGGTGCTTCATGGGGACAGGAGCCTCGCGGATCTCTACGATGCTGAAACGATTGAGCTAGTTGAAGCGCGGCAGAAGGAGGCCGAAGAATATGAACGGTATAGATAAATCGTGCGAGGTGCCGTCTCAAGTGAAGGGGCGGGATGAGCTCCCCAGCTATATTTCACCGCCACATATACATGTCTTGTGAGTCTCCCTAGCAGCACCTTTGCCTTGAGATCTTGTTTCACAAAGCCACACTGTCATTATTACGTTACATCTGCGGTATCGCCTAACTAGCGCCCCAAAGGACAGAAGAACCGCTCTTATGAGACTCCATCCCAACCCGAAACAAGCCCAGCAAAAGGCCCTCTACCGCGTCTTCCCCGTCGGCTCCATACGCATCCCGACCCCTTCACAGACCGTGCCTTTGTTGTACCACCCAACGCTTGGCAGCAGCTGGGCCGTCACCCACCGCGCCGTCGTTGTATGCGTACTCCCTTCGCCAAACGGCTTGTCTGTCTTGTCCTTGCGCATGCGCTGGCCATCAATCTCTAGCCCGTCCATCGCCTGCTCCAGCCTGCCACTTTCTTCCTCGGGCCGCAAGAATGAGGTCTTTCCCTCGGCCAGCGCCTGGTAGATGACCAGCTGGTCTTGCAAGAACTCGTCCACCGCGCCGCCAGTCGACACCTCTTCGTACAGCTCCTTAGATACCCGCCGGGAGATGGTCTCGCTCAACGAGTTGGTAGTTTGCGTCCCGCCCTTGCCCTTGGGCTTCCCTTTTTTTGGCGTGGATGAGAGGATATCCCTTCCCCACCGCGTGCCGCGTCCCGACGTGGCCACCAGCAGAACATATATCCTCGAATCAGCGCCGCTGTCCTCGATAATCTTGAAGTTGACCTCCGCTCCGGAGAACAGCTCCCCGAGGTCGGTCATCAGCGCCTCGGTCAAGGACTCGTGCATTTCGCGGGGCACAACCATCGACACATCCACCTCCTCCACCTCGTCCTCCCCACCGCCATGCCCCCCAAATCCCTCGCGCAACTTGACCGCCTCGCCGACCTTCAACGGAACAAACCGAAACTCGACCTTGCCCCGCGACGCCTTCCCCAGACTCCATCCCCTCTGGTGCAGCTTCCTCTCCACCACAATGCCAAACGCCTCCTCCAGCGCCGGCAGCAGCACCTGGTCCAGATACTCGTAGCTCGGCGAGAAGGACACATTGGTACCGCCCGAGATCTCGAGGCTGATCGGCTCGCCCTTGTCGCTGCCCGCGAAGAGCAGGAACGGGAAGACGGCCTGGAAGATGAGCATCGTCGAGGCCGCGGGGGAGTCGGCGCTGACGGCGATGGTGCGGGACTTGACGGATGACGGGGGCAGGGTGGGCCGGAATTCGAGGGTGTGGCTGCCAACGGCCAGGCCGCTGGTGGAGGCGCCGGTGGCGAGGGCCAGGTACTCGAGGGAGGTGACGTGCTGGGATTTGAGGCCTGATTGGTCTTGTTAGGGAGGGGTCTGGACTGGAATGGATGGGGATGGGATGGTGCAGACCTCCACCTCGCGAACCGTCGCCCCTGTTGCCCCGCACGTTGGTGATGCGGATGGGCTGGGTCGCGACGGCGGCGAGAGCGCTTGCTATGCGCACGAGCTGGCCGCCGCCTTCGCCTGTTCTGCCATCGAGCTCGATAATTGGTTTCTGGTCCGTCATCTTGAGCCTGTGTTTTTGCGGTTGCTGTGAGTGGAGCGGGGCAATGCAATTTGTTCGCGTCGGGAGTTTTCCCCGTCTTATTGCTTGGAGTTAGTTTTTGCCGGTGTGGAATGGCGAGAAGCTTACTTGTGCCGAGCGCCTTGAAGTGTGATTGGGTTGAATGTGCGATGTTCATCCCTCGGTTTTTGGTGTGTGGTTGGGGATGAAGGGGGAAGGGGGAAGGTGAGGCCCAAAAAAAGTCTTGTAACTCAGGCGGCTGTTGTGCGCCCTATTAGCTAGCGGCGTAAGAGTCACTCGGCAACCAAGACACTCTCAGCAAATCAGCAGGTCCGCTGGCTCAATGGCAGAGCGTCTGACTACGACACGATCAATTGGAACGAGATGATCTTCAAGAGATCAAAAAGTCATCAGGAGGTTCCAGGCTCGACCCCTGGGTCGATCGGTTCTTGTTTTGCTTGTTTGCGAACAACCAACCCTTTTTGTCGGGTTTCTCGTTTATCCAACTCGAGCACAGAACAGACAGGGCCTAGCAAGCTGCGGTGTAACCATCAAGGAAGACCCGTGGGTCGGTCAAACGCATTGTATGGGAACTGGAAGATCGGGGTTTTCCTACGGACCAGATACACCAGGCATGGGCTCGACCCCAGCAGCATCATTCCGGTTCTAACCCAACCAACCACTTCACAGCCAGAACGTAGCAAGCGATGCCTGCTCTCCCACACCTCGGGGAACCATCATTGAGGCATCCCCTGGGCCGAATCCGGGAGACCTGTTGTTAGTCCGCGGCGGATACGGATATGTTTGTTCATCTCCCCTGTAATGACGACGCGGGGCCCTGGCGCGCTTTCTAGAACTGTGCTCCCCATCGGGCGGGTTACCGAGCAGGGCTACGCCGGCCGACCAAAACCGCTCTGCTCTCGATTGAGCTGCGCACGTCCGGCACGTCTCGACGTCGTCGTGGACGCTTTCTTTCAATTAGTGACTCCATGATTGGACCGGCAGGTATCTGGGAGGGGCATAACTCACCACGACAGACCCGTGTACTTCTCAACGGGCAGGGGAGCAAAGGAATAGGAGCCGTCAACTCCATCGCCCATAAGATTTCCTGAAAACGCTCTCTCAGGGGCATGTCCATGGGGGGCCTGGATACCGAGGCGGTTCCAGGGCGGATACCCCGGCGGCGTATGCTCCCCCTCGCTCGCCATCACAGCCACGCTCACTTCTGCCTCTTCCGAGACGAGATCAGAACACTCGGCCTGGGTTGGTTTTCCTCCGAAACATCCAAACACCAAGTCGGCGCCCCGCGAACCATGGTCCAGCGTCTCGTCTCCACTGACCCCTTCCATCCCGCGGCCAGTCTGGGTGCCGTCCATGTTTGCATCGTCAATGGTAGCCGGCGCATTGCCGATGTGGCAGCTCCCTTTCTCGGAGCTCACCTCGTGTCCAACACTGAGCAGGTCGAGGGGGGGAGGAGCGCCGCCCAAACAGTCCATGGAAATGGCCATCTTCGTGTTGTCTTCGAATGGCATGTTGGTTGAGCAAAAGGGCTGAGTGAGCAGCCGCTGAGAATGGGGAAGATCCGAGTTTGTCGGGCAGAGATCCTGATCTTTCAGAACCAGAGTGTTTGTGCTCTGGAAGCGTCAACTGAATTCGTGCCAGTGACCGGCATCTTATAGGCATTCGGGCCCCAGGCGTAACGAGGCCATTCCGCACACGACCTCCTAACACCCACTCCTCTTTTGACATGCCGCGACCCGTGCATGAAGTGAGGTGGTAGGGCGGCTGGTGGCATGTCTCCCGCGGCGTGTTGCCGCAAAAGCTGTCACCGGTGTGGCATTGTGGGATCCCAAGTTTGATGTTTGAGGGGCCGGATGAAAGAAGGCGTAGGCAAGGCTGAGCGGGACGTGGACTCGGTGTATGCGGGAAGCCACACCGCCCCTGGACCGCTCGGCGGGTGGCTGCTGATTCCCCGTGGGGTAACGGCGAGAAGCCTTGTATTTCCTAATCCGGTCATATCTTTCTCCTGTCCATGCCAAAGTTCAGATCTCTCGTAGACAAGCGGTGCAGTCTTGTAACTCGGAGCACATATGTATTGTTCATCACTGTAATGGTCGCTAGTTCCCAAGGCAGGCGGGTGCCGTGATTGTGATTCTCTGTCTAATCCAAACCGTTTTCTCAACAAATCAGCGAAGCAGGCCGCTCAGCTCGACAGCTTCGGCCCGCCTTCCGTGTCGAGGTCGATCTTGAGAGAAAAGTCGACGTGGCGCACACCCTGGTGAATCGAGCTCGTTGAGAGGATATCGATATCTAGAAAACGGGTCAGTACATCCGACACACAGCTCATTTTGAGAAGGGCCCATACCGTTGCAGATGTACTGCTCGGCGTTGTCCTCGGTCAACCCCCCCGAAATCTCGAGCAAGAACTGCTTCTTGCCCTGCCATTTCTCCTTGAGGCTTCGCGATGTCACCTTGACACCCTCGCCCGTGAAGTTGTCGAGCATGACGACATCGGCGCCGGCGGCAATGGCCTCGTCGGCCTCTTCCTCACTCTGCACCTCAACCTCGACCTTCAAACTAAAGCCGCCCGCCGCCTTGGCCGCCTTGACAGCGTCGGTGATGCTCCCGCGGCTCCACACATGGTTGTCCTTGAGCATGGTCATGGTGCTCAAGTCCATGCGGTGCGTGTCGGCGCCGCCCACCAACATGCCGTACTTCTCCACCAGCCGGAACCCAGGCGTCGTCTTGCGCGTGCCGGCCAGCGTGCCCTTGTAGCCCGCAGTGCGCAGGTTCACCAGCAGCCGGCGGCTCATGGTGGCAATGCCCGAGCAGCGCGCCAGGATGTTGAGCGCCACGCGCTCGCCCTCCAGCAGACCCCGGGCGGGGCCCTCGACCGTCGCCAGCGCCGTCTTGCCACCGTGCGTCTCGACATGGGCGCCCTCGCGCGAGTGCCACTCCACCGTGCACCCGCACTGGGCAAAGACCTCGTTGAAGAAAGGGATGCCGGCCAGAATTCCAGTCGATTTCCCCCACAGGGTGGCAGTACGCCGGGCATCGCCGACGACAAAACCGCCTACATCAAAAGACGGTGTGTCTTCGGCCAGCCACGAGGTGATTTGTGTCTTGAAGGACACGGGGAGGAGATGCTCCAGCGCGCCATGGTCAATGGGTTGGTCAATCATGGTGACGGGCAGTGGGATCTTGTCAGAGGCCGCGATGGTCTCTCTAGAAATGAACCTGTTGGAATGATGAAGAGAAGGGCTCGTTGCTTGAGCGAATGCTATGTGACAGTTGAAATGTTGCGTGGATGGTCTGCGTGACTCCCGTCAAGTGGGGTGCCTCGGTGGGAGGGAGGGGAAGAGGCCCCACAGAAAGATACACACACAGTGCACTCAGTGCTTGCGAAACGCTAACTCAATGCGCCGCAAATGCCTGGGGCAGCTCGAAACCCATTGAAACTTTGGGAAAGCTCCACATCCATCCTCGCCCGGCCCAAGCTAAACGATGCGGACAGCGGCTACAAAAAAAAGCCAAGCGGCCTCGGCCAAGAGACAGCGAGACAATGACGAGTCTGCCCGGGGGGATCGGAGAGATCGAACGGATCGAGGCAAGCGACAAAAGACGACGACAGCCGAGCTGAATGCAAAGCCGGAGAAGCCCAAGCAGCCCTTGAATATCTATGTCTTTGGCGCCAACAGCGGTGGGGAGCTGGGACTTGGTCCGTCAGCACGTTCCGGAGATGTCCCCCGACCACGCCTGAACCCTTACCTCTCTGGCTCTGCCGGCATCGTCCAGGTTTCGCTCGGCGCCATGCATGGCGTCGCCCTCACCTTGGACAATAAAGTGCTCACCTGGGGGGTCAACGACCACGGCGCGCTCGGACGCGATACGTCCTGGGAAGATGAGGACATGAGGGATGCCGACAGCGACGACGGTGATACCGATAGCGACGACGGAGCCAAGCTGAACCCAATTGAGTCAACCCCGACGGCAGTCGACATGACCAGTGTGTCAGCCGACATCGATTTCACACAGGTCGCTGCCGCCGATAATGCCACTTTTGTGCTCACCAGCACCGGTCTCGTCTACGGATGGGGCGCTTTCCGAGTAAGCCACGAACTGCATGGCCAGTTGAGTGAGCCCGGTGCGCTAACCGCTTTGCAGTCAGAGGATGGCAAATTGGCCTTTTCCTCGACGGTTGAGGTGCAATCTCGTCCGGCCCTGATTCGATCCGTTAAGAATGTTGTCAAGATCTGCTGTGGAAGCAACCACGTCATGGCCCTCACCGCCGGCGGTTCTGTTTACACGTGGGGGAGAGGGAACGACGGCCAGCTCGGCCACCGCTTCTCATCCAGGATAGTAGACTGGAGAAAAGCCGGACTTATTCCACGCACCATCTTTGGATTGAAAACGGTGACCGACATCGGGGCCGGCGCAAACCATTCTTTTGCCGCTGACCGCAGCGGCGCTGTTTACGGCTGGGGCTTTAACAACGCCGGCCAAACAGGAGCCGTCGGCAACTATGGTGAAGACGAATCGGCATACGAAAGTACAGTCACCGTCCTCTTGCCAGCCCGAATTAAAGACCTCGAGGGGCTGGGCCGCATCACTCAAATCACCGGCGGAAACTTCCACAGCATCGCGGTAACCCAGGCCGGAAAGTGCCTTACCTGGGGCCGTCTGTACTCTTTCGCCACCGGCCACCAAATCGACGCGTTGCCGCCGCCGTCCGTTGTTCTCGACTCGCGACAAAAACCAAGTTTTCTCCGAGTCCCCACCATGTTGAAAGGGCTTGCGCCCGCATGCGTCGCCGCAGCGAGCGAGCACAGTCTCGCCGTCACGGCCGACCACCAGGTTTATACCTGGGGTCTCAATCTGACCAAGCAACTTGCGCAGAAAGACGATGAAATCGAGGTTGTCACTCGCCTCAACCACAAGTCGATTGCGGGCAAACACATTGTTTGGGCGGGCGCCGGTGCGCAGTACAGTATGCTTGCCGAGCTTGCCGCATAGAGTATGGGGGGTGTAGATTGAAGGAAAGCCAGGCCAACAGTGTGTGGATCGAAGAAGGGGGGAGTTGAAGGGGGAAGGGTCTCAATGAGACATGTTGAGGACCTGGGAAGGAAGAAAAAAGAAAGTACAAAAAAAGAAGAAAAGAAAAAGAAAACCATTATGGGTAAAAATAACAAGACGCAAGACAAAGAGAAATCATAACCGGGAGGGAGAATGGTCTGGGGCGCGAGGGTGGGAAACCACTGGGAACACCTTCGTCCCTCAGCTGCAAACGAAGAACAGAACACCAAGCCTCCCAACTCGCCCGGCAGCCTTGATCAGATGTACTCGGCCACGTTCTCTGCGGCTCCATATCAGGCTAAGCCCACCCAACACTGACTGGACAAGAATATCCATGTGCTAATATGCATGTGCTACTTGTCGATTTCCAAACGTCTCTAGATACTGCCCAGCAAATAGTCCTCTGGGACCCAAGCTGTGGGACGACTCTGGCACATTTGTTTCTTCTTCGCTGCAAGAAAAGAAGAAGATCGGGGAAAGGGTTGACCTATGGGTAGACCCGCAAGAATGTGAAGACGCGGATATCAAGACGGAACACCGCCTCTCTTCAGACAAAATCACGCCCGAGTTGAAACGCAAACAAATCGCAAGCAAAACAAATCGCCAGCTATTTATCAGATCTGGCCCTAGCATTCCAAAACGTCACACAGCTATATACATGCCTCGACCAGACGAGCGACGAATCCATCGTCGCTCGCCAGCCACACAGCCAGCCGAACCTATTCGAGAAAGAGATCCCCGCCAAACTCCTCGGACATGAACAAAAAAAGGAGGAACAGAACCCGAACATGGGTGGATGAAACAGGAAGAAAATGAGCCCGCTAATGAGTGCCGAGAGAGGACCAACGAGATGGTAGAGATTCCAGACCGAGCCGTGTATTTTGCAAGAATGGCCTTCCACCAAAGGGAGGGGATATGTACGGCTGTCACTGTATCATCTACATGACCGGAATGCCCTCATACTCAGCGTAGCCCAGGGCGAGGTTCATATTTTCTGTATTGTTCCACATTAGCAACAATTTCCAGATATCGTAGCCGGGGGAGGGGATACAACATACGCAAGCACTGTGTCGCGGCACCCTTGAGCAGGTTATCGATCGTCGCGCAAACCACAACCCGCCTGCCCGTCTTGTCAACCTCAAACCCACCAATCTCAACACCGTGCTTTCCGGCAATGTTCTTGACGAGCGGCGCCTCGCCAACAACCTTGACCAGCTTCTCGCCAGCATACCGGTCCTGGTAGATCTGGCGGATGTCGCGCGAGGTCATGGTCTTGTTGAGCGGGATGGAGATGGTGTGGTGGATGCCGCGGAACCACACTGCCACGTGGGGGATGAAGGCGATCTGGGAGCCCAGCTGGGTGCTGACCTCGCGCTCGTGGATGTGGCCCGTCAAGCTGTACGGGATAATGTTGTCGGTGAGGTTGTTGACGTCGTTCTTAGGCGAGGGCTTGGTGCCGGCCCCCGAGTACCCCGAGACACCGAAAACGTGGGGCATGCCACCGATGTGCGGCACGAGCGGTGCGATGCCGAGCTGCGCCGCAGTGGCGTAACAGCCGGGGTTGGCTATTTGTGTGGCCTGGGCGATATTCGCCCTGGTGACGAGCTCCGGGAGACCGTAGGTCCATGTGTTGTCGAAGCGGTAGTCAGCTGACAGATCCACGATGACGCTCTGATGGCTTGAGCTCTTGCGGGCCTCATAGAGGGCCTCTACGAATGGCTTGCACACGCCGTTGGGCAGAGCCATGACCCAGCAGTCAATGTCGCCCCGCTTCTCCATATCCCGGACGTCTTCGGGGCTCAGGTTCTCATAGATCACCTCTCGCTTGTTGTAGCCCTCAAGCTTCTGGCCGGCGAGCTCGCGAGATGAGACGTGGCAGAGATCCATGTTGGGATGAGAGTCAAGCAGACGGATCAGCTCTTGGCCAGTATAGCCGCGAGCTCCGATGAGGGCGACCCTAGCGGGCCGGTCCATTGATGCGTTCTTCTTTCCGTACGGAGGGTTGGGGTTGGTTTGCGTGACGTATCCTCTGCGGCCGGTTTGCCCAAGTGGCGTGGAAAGAATCGGCCTGCGGGCGAGTGTGGAGTAGCCTCGGGTCTGCTGAGCGGTAGGCTTCGACTTATTCTTCGCAGCACGATGCAGGCGCGACTCAAGGTTGGAGTCGCCGAGCATGGCTCTGCCGTTCTGGCTGAAGTCCTTCATCAACTTTACCACCTCGTCTTCGCTCTCAATACCGTACCAGAACATCACATCACCATTCCGCGTGATGCTGCCATCGGCCTTGTCAAAGAACCACCCGAGATTCTCGTCGTCCTCCTTGACAGTCCAGACAAGCTGGGGATGTTCCTTGCGGAGAGCGGTGAAGATGTTGTCGGCCACATTCGTTAGCCACCCAGACTTGGTGATGGTCAACGTGGCAAGGGTAGCCTGACGACCATCTCGTGCAGGAAGTACTACGGCAAGCGCGTTCATCGGGCCATCGAAATAGGCCTTGAAGTTGTTCTCGCCAAGGAATTCGAGGTACTTGTCCACGGTGGCCATCGCATCTGGACCCTCACGGTCCCGGATCAGCACCGTCTTCAAGGCATCAAGATCCTTGAAGTCGGAGAGGTTGGAGGCTGAGAGCAGTTTGCTGCCCCGACGAATCAGAGTTCCGGCCCCCGAATCCGTGAACAACTCTTTCTGCAGATCCCCCGGGTGAATGATGGCGACGCTGGTTGCCCGCGGGAGGGTGTCGAGCAGGTCCTTGATTTCCTTGATCTTAAGCCTGGTGCCATACTTGACCCATGACTGCGACATGAGGTGATCATACTCCTCGTCCAGGTTAATGGCCGAAATCTTCTGCCCAACAGCATCGAACAAGCCGCCCTTCTCGGAGAGGTAAACAACCTTCAGGGGCTCGAGCGCACGGGCCAACTCAGCGGCCGCAACGTCGGCATTGACATTGAGGATTTGGCCGTCATCGGTCTCGGCCATGGAGGTCAGGATGGGAAGATAACCGTTGCTGATGGCTGTCTCAATGGACTGCTTGTTGACGCCGGTGATCTTTCCGACAAGGCCCCACTTCTCCTTATTCAAATACTCGGCCCTGAACATGCCCGTCGTGAGCGGCTGTGCGTGCACACCCTTCTCCTCCAGCTTTTGGACCAGGTTGAGGTTCTCCTGCAGGAACAGGTCGCGAGCCACACGTAGCGTCTTAGCGTCCGTTACCCGGATCCCTTCTTCGAACTGGGGCTCGACGCCGGCCTTCTCCAGCAGCGTGTTGAGCTGTGGCCCGGCGCCATGGACGATGATAGGGTAGAGGCCGACGGTGTAGAGGAAGGCCAAGCTGGAACACAGCTCGTCGAGGTAGTCGGTCAGGATGGCGCCTCCGACCTTGATGACGGCAAAGCGCTGCGACGAGACGGATGTAAACAGCGAGAGGTACTGCTGAACTTCGCGCTTGGACCCGACAGACGACAGGGTCTGCACAATCATTCCCCTCGTGCTTAGATCGGTGGTGCGTGCGGCAGAAGACGAGAACGGTTGTTGGCGGCGGAGGGTGGCAGAGACGGCAGCAGCGCGGGATCGGGTGGGCAACCGGCGAACGGAGCGGCGGGCGCCTGCCCTGACGGCAACGGCACAGGCGGAGAGCATCGTGGAATACGTGAGTCCTGGGGACGTGATTTGCGGGGCCGACGGGGGAGGGAAATCGTCCCTTGAGAGGAGTCGATGATGGTGGTGGGTGGTTGGCAGGTGGATGCTGGCCGCAACTAGACCTCGGATGAGTCAAATGCGAACGGACCGCGTACCATTGACGGCAGAAAAGTCAAGGCAGCAGGGACGGTGGACAGGTTGAGGTCCTGTGGGGAGCCAATGGCACGATATCAGGCCGAAAGCAAGCCGGAGTCGGTGGTTTTCTCGGGGCGGGTTTTTGTATCGAGACCCGGGGCAAGAGTCGGTCAAGCTGTGTGAGTGGTGTGGAGGGGCAACTAGTAGAAATGGGAAAAAAATTGAGACCGAAACCGCTCATGGGCGGGAGCGCTAGCACATCCCTGCCAACTGCAGCTGGTGTGGGGCAACTTTGGCAGCGAAACACCTTCATGCCATGTTTTGAACTATGCCTCGGTGTTAGGTTTTCTCTTCTTAGAACTGATGCAGTATATAAGCGACCCCCCGCTTTTCTGAAGAGGGGACGAAGTGCAGGCTTGCTAAGAGAGGGCGGTGCCATCCCAACTTCCAGTGCTACCAAGCCATGGTTCCAGTTGCTTGTCTGGTTTCCAAAGAACCTCAACGCCCAGCCAGGGAAGGGATTCCAGTTTTGCCGAAGGCACCTACCCCTACATGGTCCCTTGATTTGAATGATTGTACCTGGTGGTCCCACAAAGTCAATGTGTCAGTGGTGTAGAGTGGGAGACGTAGAAATATGCAGTGTGCCAATTCCAAGTTCCGGCCGAGGGGTTTGTAGTCGGGGTTGGAACTGCTTTGCCATCCATGATGGGCTCCCTCCCATGGTACTCGGTACCATATGCACTCCAATTGCCACCCCCACAAAGTTCAGCAGTGCGTTCTGTTCCACGTGGCATGTGCGAAACGGTGTAAAGTACGTTGAAACCCATCATGACTGTCTTGAATTAACCGCATCGGGGAACCCACTCCCTCGCCTTCATCATAAGTACAGGTGCAGTCCGGAGCCATCGTCGCTCCAAACTGCATCCCACGCAACGCCAAGGGGCCAGCTGCCGGGCTGTGCAAACCAGGCCGCGAAATAAATAAAAGAAACTCCCAGAAAACAAGATCCCAGACAAGCACGTATCCCATGCCCGGCCAACGCTGTTCATTTGCGATTTCCCACCTCTGGCCCTTACCAACCGGGCCGCTTCTCCTCCATTGTCGCCACCAAAACTATTTCCTTGTGGCCATAACTAGCAATCTTGTCAGCATGATGCTGCCCGTGCGAGACGAATTAGAAAGGGATGGCGCATACCCGACGGAATGATAATGAGGGCAAGAAGCACAATGATACCAATGATCAGCCAGATGCGCATCTTCATGTCCTGTAAGAAGGGTCAGCATACAGGCTGCAAGTCGACCTCATATATCCGCTTACCTTCCACCACATCTTCTTGCGGACCTGGTTGGCGCCGCGGCGAAAGCTCTGCGCCGACTCAGCGAGCCCATCCGTCTTCCCCTGAAGATTCTCGAGATTGTCGCCACGCTCCGCCACCTTGTTGATGTTGTCGCGCATTGTTGCGGTAGTCGCGTCAATTTGCTACATACCAAGTTAGCGAACAGGTCCTAAGCACTTCACGCCGTCGATATGAATCAGTCACGAGGCCTGTATCATTATAGCTCCAGTGCCGGGCAAACGTCTGGTTCTCCTGCCGCTTAACCTGTGGTGGTATCTTCAGAACTGTGATGGCGGGATAATGGTTCATGTCGCATTGCGGCGAACAAGTCCAGCCGTGACTGGTTGAAGGCCAGAATCGTCCGCGGCAATCGGCCAGTATTGGATGCGGTTGTGTGCTAACTGTCGGCCAGATCTTGTTGACCATCGCGGAACCCAGAACCATGATGCCGTTGCTCCCGAATGGCTGAGGCTGCGGATGCCCCACCAATTTCATCGTATCATATGCTGCTTTTCCGGCTCATGGAAACATATCGCTAAGGAGAAACCAACCCACCTCCTGAATCTTTTGTGTCGCATTTGCGCGTTGCGGTTGTCCCCCCGGCTGCCCGGCGGGGATGTAAGGGTCATATGGCTCGCTAGACATTTTGACGGTCGGCGGCTGACAGTATTGACGCCGCGCGGATGGTTCGGAGGACGTAAAGCAGTTGAAAAGCTTGCGGTATCGCTGGATATTCGGTGCGCGGTTGGGGGGGATGGAAAATGTTAATTCGGTGGTTGTGGAGAGATGGTGGAATGAGAGGTTCGTGGTTGAGAAAGAGGTTACGCAGGCGATCTGGTCCAGCCTGTTTTGCGCGGAACCGGCAGACGACACGCCAGCCAGATTGACCAGGGGACGACAAAAAGCGGCTGTGTCGGGCGGACGCTAAGCCGAATCGAGACACAGTCTCTAGTTTTCTAACTGCACTGCACCCAGCAACGGAGGCCATTTGTTAGCATGGAAACAAGACACACAGCCACCCAGCCACCTAGCCATCCAGCCAAGGGAAAAGCAGGACCCGCGAGCCTGCCAATCTTTGGACAAAGCCGTTAGGCATTCGACACATGTGCTTTTTGTCCAATGTTTGAACCTACGCGAGACGCCCACTAAAATACAACGGATATTCATACCTGTTCCAGTCCTGTCTTTATTTTGAGCAGGGCCAGTATTGGTGAATTTCCTGGGGCAACAACTCTTTTTTCATGGGTGTTGGCAACACCCAATAGGGCCAATACACCAGGCACAAGTGGTCCAGCTCGGAGCGGCAGGCCTGAATCAATCACGGCGCCAACACAGGGATATTTCATCTGACGCCCTTTTTGCGCAAGTCTTCCAGAGACGCAATATCGCGGGTTGTCACAGCTTCGTTTCATCGCCATCCAGTCCTCAAGTCAGCGGCTGCAAACCACGAGGCCGGTTGCATTGGCATCCCCGCATTTTACAACTCAGAGTTCAGAATAGATCGAGCTCTCCGGGACCGATGACTCAGGGACCAAAAGGGGTCTTTGCGGGCCTTCTCGATGCCTCTGAGCAGTTGCGTGTTCCGTAGATCGTCTTTTGACTGATCTCCATCGGTGTCTTGCTATCTTCGAATGCTGGCAACTAGAACGGCCTTAGTATAACCCTAACCCCGAGTCATCGATCCATTGAGTTCCACGCCTCAGCACGCCAAGTCCGATGAAGTCCGATGACAACAGCGACCCACAACGCCCCCAGACTGGAGCTGTTTTTTTGACTTATCGCATCCACCACGGCCGGTCTTAGCCGGCAACAAGCAACCCGAAAGTTCCTGTCCTCTGGCCGTTTCCTCCGACACGACACATCCAAACACCATGGCCTCCCACGCGCCGATTCAGCGGATGCAGGTGCCGTTCCGGCGCTGCCTAGCGCGCACCGCGATACGCTCATCCCGCGCCTTTGCCACCATTCCCTCGTCCCCGTCCGATCCACAGCAGCCGGCATCAACTACCCCAACGACCCGGCGCCCAACCTACTTTAAAGACACCGCCGTGGCGCCCTTCACCGACTTCATCCCCTCTGCGCCAGCCCCCCTCAGCCCAAGCGAAGCCTACGCACCGCGCACCGCCACCGTTGGCCCCGAAGGCCGCAAGCGCACCATCACCCGTCTGCCCGACTGGCTCAAGACGCCGATCCCCTCAGCGGGTGCGAACCCAGAGTTTGCCAAGATCAAGGCCGACCTGCGCGGCCTGGGTCTGCACACCGTCTGCGAGGAGGCGCGCTGCCCCAACATCGGCGAGTGCTGGGGCGGGAGCAAGGAGGGCGGCAAGAACGCGGCCACGGCGACCATCATGCTGATGGGCGACACGTGCACGCGCGGGTGCAGGTTCTGCTCGGTCAAGACGAACCGCAAGCCGCCGCCGCTGGATGTGCACGAGCCGGAGAACACGGCCGAGGCGCTGGCGCGGTGGGGCCTGGGGTATGTGGTGCTGACGAGCGTGGATCGGGACGATCTGGCCGATGGCGGGGCGCGGCATTTCGCCGAGACGATTAGGCGGATCAAGGCGAAGAAGCCGGGGATGTTGGTCGAGGCGTTGACGGGTGATTTCCGGGGGGATTTGGACATGGTGAAGGTGGTGGCGGAGAGCGGGCTGGATGTGTACGCGCACAATGTTGAGACGGTCGAGGGGCTGACACCGTATGTGCGTGATCGGAGGGCGACGTTTAGGCAGAGTCTGAAGGTGCTGGAGCACGTCAAGACGGTGATGGGGAAGGAGGGGATTATCACCAAGACGAGCATCATGCTTGGGCTGGGGGAGCAGGACGAGGAGGTCTGGGAGACGATGAGGGGTGAGTCATTTGCGCTATCAGGGACTTGGATTCGGTTACTGACATGAACTTAGAACTGAGGAAGGTCGACGTCGACGTCGTCACCTTTGGCCAGTATATGCGACCCACCAAGCGGCATCTCCAGGTTGAGCGCTACGTCACTCCCGAAGAGTTTGACATCTGGAAGCAGCGCGCTCTTGATATGGGCTTCCTGTACTGCGCCAGCGGTCCCCTGGTCCGATCGTCCTACAAGGCCGGTGAGGCATTCATTGAGAATGTGCTCAGAAAGCGGGCCGGCGAGAAAGCCATGTCGGCCAAGAGCCTCGGCCAAGCCGTTGTGGCCGAGGAACTGAGCAGCAAGTCCATGTAAACGGATTTAGCTGGAAGCAGTTCAACATTCACCAGGTTCGGAATGGCGTTTCAGACTCTATCGTGGTATGGATCGGGTAGATTCGGGCAACATGGTATTAGGCGTTTGGGGAAAGGAATGGTCATCATGCGTTTTATATTGTAACAGCCATTGTACATAATAGACAAGGACAGAGATCTACGCAGCCGCCGGATCTCGCCTGTTCAGTACTTTACACATTCAGGGCCGAACGAGCCGTTACCCTGGGCCTCTTCCGCCCGAGTCTACCCACCCAAAAACCCCAATACCGAGCAGCCGGAAGGCCACCAACCCCCAACCAAACAAAGCCGTGTCAGCATTTTACCAACTAGCCTTCTTCACACCCGGCAGATTGCCTGCAAGCGCTTCCAAACGGAAGTTGTACTGCCAGATTTATCAGCTGAGAGTCGTGCCAGAACATGGTGTTTACCATGCCAGCAATGACGTACCCGCGACATCTTGAAGTCAGCCAGTATACCCCGTCCCTTTCCACCAAGAATACACCGGTTCCGGATCTGGGTCGGGCGTGTGTAGCAGTGCATCTGGGTCAGCTGCAGTTGGGCGATGGCGCGCGTGCGGGCGGGGAGGGTGGTGTTGCGGATGATGTAGCGGAGGGCTTGTCTGCGCAGTCGTCGGTTGTCAGTCACTGGGTTGGGAAGTCGGTGGGTAACGTCGGCAGGGACGTGAGGTATGGGCGGGAGGAGGTTGGTACCTCTCGGGCTCGGCGGCCTCGAAGGCCTTGCGTTTGGAGTGGTCGCGAATGGTTTTGATGTTGGCGAAGCAGCCAATGTCAAACTTTTTCGCCCTGAACATGGACATCTTGGCGGTCGTTTTCTGAGAGGAGAAGTGGGTTGGCGCTGGGGACGTGTTCGCGGCTCCGCGATTTCAATATCGTGAGGCTCTTTGCGACAGACAATGATGAAGCCCAGGCCAGCCGTGCATCAGCGAAATACTGCCGGGCGGTGGTGCGGATATATTTCGTGGACCCGCTGGCCTGTGGCCCACTGTGACAGCCCCTGCGTACACGGTCCGTGCACATCTGTGAAGTTTGCAGACGTGCACAGACCATGCTCCCAAGGGTATATAAACCTTGCCCCCCTCCCAAATTTCCAATCTTTTTTTTTTCTTCTTTAGCTCTCTTTGCCTTTTGGCTTAGATCAAGTGTAGTATCTGTTCTTTTCAGTTTAATCTCTGAAACTACTCTACGGAGTAGAATCGTGATTATTCCAATTTTTGTCTCTCGGCGGACTTCCCTCTGGGCTTGCCCATGGTTGTCTGCCACAGTGTCCCTGGTATTACACTGCCTCCAGGCGACGCGAACACATTTTTTCATTGCAATCTCGGGCTTTAGCTCGGGATGTGAGGAAGAAAGGCTTTTGGTGTGCAGAACATGCAGGAATGCTTGACCATGACAATTCTGGTTCTTGGGTAGCTGGGCCCGTCGTCATGATAGCCCACAGCCTTCGCTACCTCACAATGCTGAATATCTAGAGTGGTGGTGTTGTCCGACAAAACAGCAAGCACGACGACGACCGCTTGTGGAACAATATAGCAGGAATGAGTTAACAAGTGGTCCATCCCCATTTCGTGGGTGTTTATGTGTTTCTAATTACTCAAGCTACAGGGATAATGGGCTGGCTGCTTCGCTACTCTGATTGTATCAGCCCGTTGCTTCCACCTGATTGCCATTCTTCGCCCAGCTGCTGGGTGTTTTCTTTTGATGGTTCAGGTTTGCTTGGTGCTTTCCCGGATTGATATCCTGTTCCCAAACGACTGGCTCTCCTTGCTGTTGAACGCGACTTTACCTTTCTTTCTCCCTCTGCTTCACATTCACTTCGACCGACTTCCATTTCCCTGGACGAGCTAACCGGCTTTCCCACCTTCTCTTCTTCAAAATACGGAAGAGCATCATTTTGACCATTTCCACCAGCTCCATCAAACTTCACTTCACTATTCTCAAGGATCAATCGTACCTTCCACAACTACCACCTTCCGACCATGTTTCGCCGTCGTTGGTCGGGCCTCCCGACCGACCCCATGTTTGCCGATACTCTTAAAGAGCTCGGGTTCGTCTCCCTCGACCGGCTGCTACGATACAAGTCCCGGCTTGAACTAACCATTCTCTACCCCAAGCTACTTCATCAACGAGGACGACGAGATCCGCTCCCTCGAAGACCCCGACAACTACTTTAAGTACTTCACATATAAAAACGAGCGCTGGAACGAGCGCCTGCGCTTCAGCTTCAATCGTCAGTCCCACCTCCTCCTCCCCAATCTCCCACCTCTTCTCATTCACTAACACCCACGCCAGAAGCCGTCTCCAAGACCATCCACGCCCGCCTCGACACCCTGGGGCTCGTCTCCCTCCCGCTCCCCCTCGGCACCCCGACCACCAGCCCGCACGTCCCCATCCGCACCTCCCCGTCCCTGGCCTCCAGCTCGCGCGTTGTCGTCCTCTTCGGCGACGCCTCGCAAGAATTCGGCGTGCTCTCGCACCGCGTCATCGGCGGCCGGGGCGGCATCACCAAGGGCTCGGTGCTCTCCCTCGTCGACGCGCTCAAGACGCAGCGGTCCTCTGCCACGGACCCGACTCCGCCGGGCCTCGTGCTCGCCAACCCCGGAGAGCTGTGGTGGTGGCCCGAGGGCGGCTGCGGCCTGAACCCCACGGCCCGGCACCGCGTGCCGATGAGCAGTGCGGTGCATCTGGGCAGGTATCATGATCCGGAGAGCAATGAGATTGAGGGGAATAGGTCGGTGAAGGAGCATGTCAGGTGCGTCTTTGAGAGTGTGGCTATGGGGGACTTGGTTCGGAAGGGAGTCAAGTTGGACGTCATTGCTGTCGGCGATGTGGCGGATGAGGTTGAGGAGTATCTGGACGATGACGAGGTTTGGGGGGAGGTGAGCGGGATGATGGGCAGCTTGGTTGTGCTCGGCGGGTTTTACAACTCTGCCAACTTCAAGTGTGAAGGGTTTGCCAAGTTCATGAAGGAGGTTTGTGTTACTCTGTCCCTTTCTTCTTCCGGAATATGCTAACATTGCCTTCAAGCGAGCCCGCGCATACATCATCCACCACGAGCCCTTGGATACTCCACTCGCCGGCCCCAGTGGAAACCCCGGGGTGATTGGTTTCACCTCGTTCGGGTGCCCTGTCTACAGCGCAGGCGAGGCCGATGTCGTCGAGATGCTGCTCGTTGAAGCTCAGCCCGCAATTCTCAAGTGGATTCAGGAAGTGGCTTTGGAGGGAGAGGCATACAAGAACGAGGTGTTTGAGATTTTTGGCGAAAAGCCGGAAGACGTCGACACGCCGTGGGGTCCGCGCGGTTCGGATACCGATGCGGAGCAGGGTGAGGTGAAGGACATGCAGGGCACCGCTGCCGACGGAGACGTCCAGGGCGATGGCGGTGATTTCAACCCCCGTTCGGTTGGTGGTGATGCTCCAGAGATCAAGGGTGAGCGCGGTGAGCCCAAGGCCTCTATCGCCAAGGATTCACCCAATATCAAGGATGTGGCAGAGCTAGAGATGGGAGTTGAGAGGCTCAAGGTTGACAATTAAGGTGGGGTGAACAACATCACTGGCCATGAGTTCAAGAGAAGTTACATAGATGGCAGGAGTCAACCATCAATGCCTTGACATACTCCGGGATGCGGCAGCGCTAGAGAAGGTTAGTTAGGTAGCTGCTACTAAGAGCCATAATACGCGATAGGCACAGAGAAGTCTCCCGTTTGAGACGGTATTCCCACGCTACTCGTTTCCATATATTGTGATATATACTATGTTTGGTGTCTTTTATGTTCAGGTATTCCCGCCATTTCCCCCATGATTGACGAACGAGCGTCTTGACAAATACAGCCCAACACCCCAATTCTCTTCCGAGAACATAACCGACAATCTTCACTTCACTCCCAGCTCAAGCTTGTATAAACGACAAAAGCCCCCTCGACGGCGGCGTCAAATCCTCCAATAGGTCCCTGACCCTCCTCTGCCGCTCCTCGATAACCTTCTCCTCAGCCGCCCACCTGTTCGTATCCTCGGCCACACCCTGGCCCCATAAACTCCCAAACCACCCACCACTCTTTCCCTCATTACCAACCTTGTCCATCTTCTCCTTCCTCCTCGCCTCCTCCCGCGCCAGCCTCGCGACCATGGTGCTCCAGTTCCCGAGCCCCGTCTCAAGACACTCGCGGCACGTCGCGCGCGCGGGGATATTTTGGCGGTCTCCGGGCGGTAGCTGGTAGCGCAGCTGCTCCTCGGCGACATCGACGGCCTCGCGCGTCCAGCCGAGACCTTCCTCGCGGCTGGCCGGGTTGGACGCGTACATGATCTCGCCGATGTGCAAGCTGATGGCGGCTTCCTGGCAGAGTTCCCCGGCGTCACGCAGGGGCGGGGAGGTGCCATCTGGTGGCGGCGGGGGGTAGGCCGGGGGGATGAAGATGCTTTTGATAAAGGCCCATGCGCCGTCGCCGGTTTGGGTGGGCCTGTTGCTGAGAGAGGCGGTTAAGGACTTGGGGGCGTCTAGGGGTGTTGAGGGGAGGCTCCGGCGGGCTTTGAGGATGGAGACGAGAATAGGTAGGGCGGTGGAGACGTTGCCTTGCCGGGCTCGGAAGGTGGCGTACGAGGTGAGGGCGTTGAGAAGGTTCTCCGAGGGGAGGCCGGCAGTGTCGTTTAGTGTCCAGGTCTTTTTGTCCAGGGGGGTTGCAGGAAGATCGTGCCGTTGTGACGCGGCAAGGTTCACTGCGTCCTCAAAGATGATGCTTGCTGGTCCCGAAATTCCTTTGTACTCCAGCCAGGACGCATACGCCAAGCCTGCTTCAATCTTCTGCTGGTCCGTGAACCCCACGGTGGATAGGATCCTGAGATAGACAGCATCGGGCGACTCGTATCGCAGTTCGCAGTCCTCTTCTTTGGGCGCGCCCATGAAGCCGGCGGGAAGGGGTTTGGGATAGGGGTTCGAGGGTCCGATCATGGTTCCGGCGGGAAATATAATATTCCTCGACTTATCCAATACCCAACCTTCCACGTACTCGATGGCCTTGGCGTAAAACATGATAGCCTCGTAATAACCCCTCCTCCATTCCTCAGATTTGGCTGTGATGTCCTTTGTCCCTGGCGGGCAGTCTGGCGGCGCATCCTTGACATCCTCGCCATCAATCTGAGGGTCTTGAAGCCTGTTGAGGGCCTTCTCGGCCCACCACGCCACCTGTTTCCAGTCGGTGGTCTTGCCTGGGGAGGGTTCGTAGCGGGCACAGCGGCCGCCGCGGAAGTACAGGCGCGTCCTGTAGGTCCATTCGTGCGGTGTGGGGTATCTGCGCTCGAGGCTCTCCTGGAAGAGGGCGAACCAGGCGGCGAGGATGCTGAAGCCGGCAATCCAGATATAGCCCGTGTACTTGATGCCCGTCCCAATCTCGTACTTGAGCTGCGCCTTCCGTTCCGTCGTCAGGTAACGGACCCGTCCGGTGGAGGTTGTGGTCGGTACCACGAGAAAGGGGAGCTGTGGTCGGCGGCGGAGGTCGGAGCGGGCGGCAGTGCTCTGCGCAAAGGTGCGCAGCAGTTTCCGGGTACCCGCACGGCGAAAGAGAAGCATGCGCAAGCTCATTGTGGCGGCAGTACGAAGTAGTCGGGTGGGAGAATAAAACGTCGAATTTTGCAGAACAACCAGCCTTGTCTTCAAACGGTCCCAGCGTGCATGGGAGCTGATGGTGAAGCTTAACGCATGTCCAATGGCGCGGCTATAAATGTGCGCCTTGGCCTTTATTGATGGCAATGGCCGGGTGCCGCTCGAGGGCGGAGATGTCTGGTCAATGACGATAGTCTGAGGATGATGCTCGGAGCTCGAAAGAATCCCCGACGACCGAGCTGCCCTGCGTCTGCTAGCGTGCTTGGCAGCCCCTCACTGGCCGCAGAACGCGGGAGCATGGCTGCATGGGTCAGTTCCCTTGGAAGCCTGCAGCGCGTTTCGACCAGACCGCTAACAGACCCTGTGGAGATTCCTCTTCCTCAGGCACTCTGAAAGTTGAAACCAAGGTCGACTTGACAATGGGCATGTGGGCTCGTGTATCACAAGCAGCCCGGTCTCTGGCCGACAGGCATTGGTGGACAATGCCAACTTCAATAACTACTTTCTAGAAGTCGCCGACAGAAGCGATGCTCTGGCGATTTAAAAGATGGTTCACCTTCTTGCTGGCCTGCCCAAGCCCAATTCCCATGTGGTCACGCTCCCTTACAGTCTTCATTTCAAACACTTTGACTCCCAGTGGTACGGCCGGCACCGGCCACATTTCGTTTCTTTCGCGTCTCTGAACCTCAACTGCGATTGCCTCTTCCCCAAGTTGATCATGTCCTTCATCCCGGGATGGAGCCAGAACCCCTTCCCTGGCGTTGCCCTTTCCGCTGGAGGGCAGACCTCCATCCCATCCCAACCCCTTATCCTGACATACACAAGGGTGGACGCTCGTGTCCATAATGGGCCTCATGCCCTCGGGAGGGGATCAGGCTGATCTGGCCGAGAGGGGCCAGGCTGGTGAGCATGTGAAGTAGAGGGTTCGTGGCTTGAATATGGGGTGTCAGCATTTATTCCGAATATTCGTCTCGCGTAGTAATATCAAGTCTCCCGTGTGGGGCCCTGGTAACCGGTAAGATACACTAGATGACGGCGAGTAGCTAATGGTAGACTCTGATAAAACGATATGGAGCGAGTTTGCATGCAGTGGAATTGGTTCGCCAGTGCTGATCCCGGGAGTGGTCGAGATTGAAAATACGCGCTGGCCTCGCTCGTATCCACGGGACTCGCGACGAAATCGTACCCATGCCCCATGCCCCATGCCGTGCGCAGTCGGCTGGTTAGAAGTTTAGTTTGTGTGATGCAAGCTTCAGGGCCAACCCCGGGCTTCTGCAAACCTCTCTTCCGGCCGAAACAGCCTGGATACCGGGACTCTCTTTCTCTTCGTATCGCATGGCAGGACGGTATCGTGACACGGAAGCAACCCTGTAGGGCCATCTGCCGTGAGGCGTGCAAAGCTGAGACCAAAATTCAACCACCGAACTTGTATTTGGGGTATACAAACAAGAAGCTATCCTCAAACAAGGCCCAGGTTGGACAGTAAATTCATGACGTAGCAGCACCGACAGACACTCAACGACTTGACTTTGCCTCAACATAACGTTGAAGGGTCTGTTTTTGGAGCGCTCTCTGCTCGTTGATGATCTCCCACAGCTCCTCATTCTTCTTTTGCAACTCTTGATCCCCGCCTGATTCGGCCACAGGCTGGTAGAAGGCTGCTACCGCGCTTTCCATCGCTTCCTGCGGGAAGCCAGTTGCGTTCAACAGCGAGTCGAATCTCGTTTCAGGGGTTGGGCAGGACTCGAGCTGGCCAGCAAAAGTATATGCCCGCTCCGCCTGGGACGGCTTAATGATGTTGACGGCCTTGGTCGGTTTTCCTGACGGGAAGGGCGAGATAAAGACGACGTTGGTGACGGCAGCATTAAAGTTTGCCAGTTCGACCGGCGACTTGTTTTCGGCAATGTCCCATTTCATAATCTGGCCCCTTGGATGCCCGGTCAGCAGCATCGTGCCGTCATAGCTCAAACTCAAGCACGAGGCCGGCCCGACATCGGGCTGAGTAGCACCAAAAGGTTGTGAAATCTGCACGACTGTCGAGGGATCCTCAGACTGGGGACCCAAAAGGGGCTTCTCGGCAAACAGCTCCGCCAGGTAGAGTGCGCCGTCCTCGCACGAGACGCAAATAGCTCTGGAAGATGGGTCGAGAGAGACACACAAGGGGAAACTGGGGAACAACAGAGTCCGCAAGGCATCGCCGGTCTGGTAGTTCCAGATGATGCACGACTTGTCCTTGCTCGCCGATACACAAAAGTTTGTGTCACTGCTGACGCTTGGACTGGTCGAAAGCGCTGTGATGCCGGCTCTGTGGTTGGAGAGACTCCGTTGCGGTTCGGGCTCCGTGGCCGAGTCAAGCTCAAGCAGCTGGGGAAGGGACCACACGTGGATATCCGAGTCCTCCGACCCCGTGAGAACATGGTAGGGCGTGGCAGCCACGGAGGATACTGCCTGGACGTGGCGTGCAGGAGTCGACACTAGTCGGCCAGTGCATGTCTGTGATGGCAAGTTAGCCTACATAAAAAGCCTGAGATGTTTCGGAATGTGGCAAATCTCCCACCTCCCATAGCATCAGGCGGCCTTCTGCTGTGCCCATGACGAGAACATCGCCGGCCAGCGTCACGCATCGTATCCTCTCTGGGAAGGCAACAAAGGCCTCCTGGTTCCCGCGCAGCCTCGAGTAGACATGGACGTATGCCTTCTCATGCTGGGCAGCGAAAACGTGGGTCTCGCTTACGGCCAGACAGTTCACTGGAACCGAGCTCTTCTTGAATGTCGACTTGACCGAATATGTGGGGCTCAGAGTGTGGCACCGAATGCCAATGTCCTTTGCAATGGCCGTGTTGGAGGACAGCGGGGCGCCACAGATGGCCGAGACAAACTCCTCGGACAGCATCGTTGTTGTTTTCTTGGCAAGCTGGAGTTGTCAATTCCTCCTTCCTTGGGCGTTCTGGCCAGGAACGGAAACTGACTGCCAGTGGCTGGTTGATTCAAGGTAGCGAGTTGGGCCAATCACGGGGAGATCTGCCCCTGCGTTTGGTGTTGTGTTGTGTAATTCGCACACTCAAGTGAGGCCAATAGCGGCAGCCCTCAG
Source organism: Trichocladium antarcticum (assembly GCA_033297235.1). Lineage (NCBI taxonomy): Eukaryota > Fungi > Ascomycota > Sordariomycetes > Sordariales > Chaetomiaceae > Trichocladium > Trichocladium antarcticum. Next base: position 2,355,968 of record MU853403.1, read on the forward strand.
TTGAGATTCCGATTCACTTGCCGCAGGCGTTGGTGAAACAAACAAGCAACAGGCTGGGTTGCTGTGTGTGTGGAAGGAAGCAAGGGCGGGCCAAATGAGTTAGAATGACCAGTGTCGGGTTGCGATCGCCTCTTGGAAATTGTTTCTCGGGCGTTGAAATTTTTACCGACATCCACTGCGTCCATTCGCTGCTTTTCCCCCTGCAGTGCTGCAGTCCAGTAAAGCTGGTGTTAAGCTTCGAAGCAGTGGGTCTATTTAGCGCAGCCGCAACTAAAAAACTTTCCGGCGCACCCTGAACCCCTGCAAGCATCCACTCATCTGCAACTCTCCACGCCCTCGTTTCCAAAACCCCGAGCCTAGAGATTCTGTCTCTCCCATCCCTCGCCTACATGCCACGGTGGTCCTTGCCATTCCGGGCTCGTCCCGCATCGTGGCCGCCGGCGTGCATGTCAAGGCAAACAAAAAGCAACAACGTCAACTCTTTGCCAATTAGCGATGTCGCGATGCAAGATGTGCCTCACTCCAGAGCCTCAACAAAAGCGGAGAGGCGGGGTATCGGCGTAAACCCCGGATCTCCGCCACATCCAGCTCGGGGGAGCTAGCGGGCACACAGTCTATGGGATGTGTATCAGATTTACAAACATGGCATTGGATCATCTGCCAGGCCCATCCAGCCAGAAATCGCTCGAGAGATTAATCGATGGTCCTGCTGGAGTCTCGTCGGCCATTCCAATCTATCCGGGGTGGTACCTGGTACGACCTACCAGATGGATTCCGGGTTGACCTTGCTGCCCTCTGGTGGGCCAAGCAAGGGGTTCATCTGCACGGGATGCCTACCTCTCTACGGATACTTGGCCATGTTGGATGCACCTATCCGCAGACTGATTACCCGCCCACTCGACATGACGTTAGCCAGCCACAAAAGCAACGTTCGGCCAACTAGCTGACACTCGAAGCTGCAGTAGCCCAGTGTCCCGGCAGCAAGTGTGCCGCTGATGTCTCTCGTGCATCCGCGGACTGCATGGTACAGGCCGCTAACCTGGAAGCCGCCGTGAACTAGTTGCCTCCAGCCTCCTGGCGATGCGGTGGTGCACGGCCAGCCGAGTCGGGACAGCAGTGATAGTTCTCGTGTCCGTTTCTTCTCACGCCTGTCTCGGCCAGGCCTCTTGTTTCTTCCCGTTTGTGCTGTACAAGGAGCCACAGACTGCATTCCTTGGTCGGCCGGCCTCTATTTCGGCGCGACAACATTGACAGAAAGGGGTGACACAACATGGCCAGTATCGCATGTATGCAATGACATGCCTTGTTATCGCCCCGGCGGGTGGGCGAGGCGGAAGACTTATACAGCCGGGTTTCCACCTCTCGGTGCCCGCCCACCAACCTCTCGCAGCATGATCTCGTCGTCAACACGAACCGATCCGAACTCACAGACCACATCTCAGCTAACCCTCTGCTTCCGTTGTGGCGCCCATGCCGGGAACGAGAACCGGATCCTCGGCTACACAAGACCGTGTTCCTCGCAGACGTGCAAGGCAGGTCTCGGCAAGGAAACCTACCGCAGACGGTCCGCGCAGGGATACACGCCACGCAGATCTGTGTCAAGCATGCGGTCGTTGCTGCCCTTGGTGTTGTCCATCCCCTCACAGCCGTCCGTTTCAACCACCAGCCAAGTGTGTCCGGCAAGTGGTGAGATGGATGTCGACGACTCCATGTTCGATTGCAACTTTCCCGAGCTGCTCGTGAGAGATCTCGTGGCCTCCGGGGCCCTCTTCACATCAAAAGCCATGACTGCTGGTTGCCCCGCGGTTGGTTGCGCAGCTCCGGGCGTGGATGTGCGCCGCTCGTTTCAAGAATACGGGGTCTCCCGCCATGCAAGCTATCGACAGCGTCTTTCCGTGAACCCGCCTCAGTCACATCCGCTTTTGACGGGCGAACCAAGCTCTTATGACCATGGCAAGCAACGAAGGGTCAGGGGGGGTTCTCTGGACTCATCCAGCGCCATGTCACTATCAATGGGGCCACACTCGATCCTAACTCGGCAACAGTCTGTCACCACAGCAGACACATCGATTTCTGGCCGCCGCTCCTCGCTTTCCTCACACAAGATGTCGTCTTCTTCCCCCGTGCTTTCCTGTTCCTCAAATCGAGGCAGCAGTGAGCGCGGCACATGGTACGAAGCCGACGCTCTTCCGGAAAACGGGCCGAAGACCGTGGCATGCACCGACTCGAGTTCGGTTTACAATGAGCATCAAGCAACGCTGGATCTTGACGACAGGGACGACATGGACAGACCACGATCTTCGGTTGGTGCCTGCGACGGGGGGGCCATGGCTTCTACTGGCTGCTCCGTTGAAAGTTTCACAAAGAAGGATTTACAACTGTATGTGCCGTCTGCTCAAAAGCATCCGGAAAAGCCGAAGATAATCGACATACCGCCGGCGATGGCAAATCCAGAACGATCATTATCGACGAGAAAGAGCCGTTGCGACATCGAGTTGAGTACACCAACAGAACTCGGGGGAACGACGGCGGTAAATTCTTCCGAGATCCTCGAGTGGGAGGCTGTGCAGGCTGGCGCTTTGCGGGCTGTCATCGCCACATCTTTTCGCCCAGCGACCATCAGTAAAACTGTCATGGACGCCTCGGCACCGCCCTCGAGCGGTTCTACCAGCAGAAGCCAGCTTCCCCCCAGTTGTCATGCCAGCTCCCATCCTCCGATGCCAACTGACGGGAGCGAGGTTTGCGATAATGAAGAGCCTGGCGCCAGGACATACACCGAAGGGTTGGTGGAGGGTGAGAAGCCGTCACTTGCCGACCTCCGCCGCTGGGTAGACGCCAGTGCCGGAACACTGACTGGGCCGCGTAATCCAACGCCATGCTCGCCAGGTCTATCTGCGCCGGGGATCCCGCTGCCCCCAGAGGTCATAGAATCTCTCAGGGTGTCAATATCATGCTTCCCAGAGACGATGCTCCTCACTTCAAGCCTCTCGATCGAGACTATCCGGACCTACTCCAAGAAGCTCAAGCACCGGGCGGACCTGGCCCATTCCCCAACGGCAAACTCCCACAACCCAAGACCAGCAAAGCGGTGGAAACTTGGGTGGCCAGGCCATAGCCTGCGCAGCAAGCATCAACAACCTCAGTATCACGCCGTCTCAGAAGGCACACTCCCCCTCGACATGTCAATCCCAAACCTCACCCACCAAGCCCGCATGACCCCAAGTTGGGCACCCATCAAGAGAATCTTCCCCACGACATCCGACCATCTCTGCAACGCCCTGTATGCCCATCTACTTGCCTACAACTACATCACCTCTCTCTTACCCACCCCTCGGCTCCTCCTCCCAGCCCCGCCCAGAACAAGCCACCACCACCACCAGCGCCTCGGCTCCCGCGCCGCCGCCTCAGTCGGCAACACAGCGCTCAACATCCCGCGCAAAGCAGCCTCCCTCCTCGGCATGGACGACCCCGTCGCAACACACCAACACCACCAACAATCCCTGACCCACCGGCATCAGCACCAGCTCCAGCACCAGCACCAGCTCCAGCAGCCCCAGCGGCGCCCCAAAATCCGGCACCTTGTCACCCGCCGCTCCGCAAGCCATCTCCTCAGCCTCCACCGCGTCTCCTCCCCGCCCACGCCGCCTGCCACGCCACATGGCGATGGGGCCCGAGGGAGAGGAGGAGGTGGAGGGGGAGGAGAGCCGCACGTGGCGATGCGTGAGCTCCAGGCGGGGCTGGGCCGGTGCATTGGGCTGCTGGTAGCGACGCTGCAGCGGGCGGTGGCGGCGGACGGGATGATGTCCGGGCCGGAGCGGGAGCCCAGCTTGTTGGTTTTGGAGGTTAGGGATGGGGGGGAGGTGGAGGGGATTGATGGGGTGGTGGTGAGGGCGTTGCGGGAGGTTGTGAGGTGCGCGGAGGAGGGGGCTGTGGGAGGGGTTGTTTGAGGGTGGTTCTGGGGGGGGTCTACCTCGGGGCTGCAGTTGCGTGTAAAGCTAATGTGTGTTGATGGATGGGGTCTTTTCTTCGTCTTGGTCCTGGCTGGGTGGGGACTCAGGGGACGAAGTTCGGGGGAGAGTCGATCATGGAAACGGCTACGCTACTACCGATGGTGACAAGTATGCTGGGAGGGAGGAAGAAAGGTTTATCTAGCCGAAGATGGCATGGTATATGTGTTCGTACGTTCTTGCCCAAATGTAACCCTGTCAGCATTTGAAGGTTGCCTTGGCTCGAATTCTGTCAGTGGCCCCCGTTCTGGTTGAACGACGACAAACGCGACCGAACCTTGGCCATCCACAATAGCCAGTTTCAACAAACAGTTGGCGGGGGCGGCTCTCCGTCCCTCTAACTTGCTGACTGACACCAGGGTCAGGTCAGCGGAACGCCGTGAGAAGAGTCGGACAACCCGAGTTCTCCGCGCCGGAGTCGCCGGACAGCCTGGGCCCACATCAATACCAGAACATCTCTCAAGCTGGCAACGCCGAGCTTGAGAGTTGAGACGGAGGTTGCAACAACGCGATTCGTCAAGGAGCATTCTGACTTGGCTGTCCCCAGAGCCGTTGCACACGGTCTCGACGACCACAATCCGGCGACAGTTGCGTACATGTTGATTGAGTTCCTCCCCGCCCTTGGCCGCTACGAGGTGCGCCGTGGTGTTGCTACAACTTACATGTACCCGCCAGCTTCACGCGATTCAGGGGAAGACGGGGAAGAGGAGGACTCCAAACCTTATTAGCGTGCGGGGCCGTTTGAGGGGTGCTGATGCGCATTGACCACTGCTTGGAACTTGCGAGACAAGCTTCTGCAGATCCCCTTGGGCCCTCCTCGGTGAAGTGGGGAATGGCTAAGCGCCTCGGCCTTGGTGCCTTCGTAACACGAATTTAGAACCAGCAGAGCCTTCATGTCTGTCCGCTGGTCCATCTGCTTTCCGCCCCTTACCGGTCAGTACGGGCTCCAAGATGCTATGTATCATCCACAGATCCATTTCAAATATGCCCATATAACCCTAACCCTATACACGGTGTGTAAAAACTGGGTGCGGCCATGCGCCGTGGCGCCTCGCTCTCGGAACAGCAGCCAGCGCGTGATCAAAAGATCAACTCCCGTTGGGCAGCACTGTCGATGATCGGAGGTGTCGGGTCTTGGTTCGGTGGTGGCCTATTACACCGCGTTCTTGCAATTGCCCACCCGTCCCAGGCAGTCAAGTGGTCATCCGAAGGCTTCCTTGACGAGTGTCGTAGTACGGAATACACTCCCAGCTTTCCCTTGCACATTCTGCAGCTGCAATCCCCACATGTATCTCAAAGAGCCTCAGTCAGCCATTTGTTCCCGCAGTCAGTACAACGGCGGGGATCGCAGCATCGGCCCCGCGATTGGAAGAAAGACGAGCATTGGGTGGCTGCAAACTTTGTCATGTCCTTTGCGTAAAGAGCTTCGACCCGGTCCGGGCCATGGAGGGGCGCGATACAACGATGTGTTGGAGACTGCGGGCTAAGCGATCAAGGCCCTCGAAATTTTCGTTGTGTCGATGGCGTGTTGTCACTCGCTCCTGTTGGTCAATGCCGAGTTCTCGGAGGAGGGGCCTCAGGCGGTTTTGTTCCAGGACTCAATTACGGAAAGCGACAGTGGAAGAGGATGAGGTGCCAGAACAAAAGGGCATGGCAGGTCCAGATCCAGCGATCCTGCCATAGCTCGTCGTGTGTTTGCTCAACGGGGCAGAATAATGTTCAACTTAGTCCAGCGGTTGGAATAGAACAAGTCTTGGAGGAATTAGTGTGAGGGGGCCATTTTCCTATCTGTGGATCATGCACTCAATGTTCTGGAAGCCACCCTCCTGCACCGTGTAAGTGGTGGAATCTTTACACTGTGTATATCTAATAAAAGGTGTTATCGCGGCCGATATCCGGCCCGCCTGGGAAGATGAAGCGAAAGGCTAGAATCCTTCACACCCAAATCCATGACCGCGGGACTTGCAGAAGGCACGGACTTGATATGGCGCGGCCGAGTGCGTACATCCAATGTCATTCGAAAGCCTCGGCACCGAAGCCTTTGCGCATGTTGCAACTTCCACCAGACCTAAACCAATAATCATTCTTCTCGGGGCACCGAATCTTGGAAGCAGATGCAAGCCGGCCCGGGTGATCCCAGCAGAGGTGGAAGAAATCGAGGCAATCGAGCGAGAGGAGCTTGCGCACCTTGTCTTGGCATCTCACCGGTCGTCCTCCCTGGGCTTCATCGAACCCACCATCCCATCTTCTCTCACACCTTGTGCCCCCCACTTCTCCTTCGGTATACATGTGTAGGTGGTAGCTCTTCGGAGAAAGATCTACCCCCTGGCCGACCATTTTGTGCCGCCTTTGGCCGTATCGGTTTCCAAGATCTGAGTGGTTGTCCCTGGTTCTAAAGAGATGCCGGGAATGAATTGAATGAGATAACGGAACGGCACAGCCAGGCCTTGGCGCCGTCGCGCCCTCAACGCCCCAATGCAATGCGGCGTGACAGAGCCTCGAAGCATGCTCACTCGCTAGATGGGACTCTCCAACCTCAGCGTTGTATTGTTAGCGGCCGGGTGAACTGCGTCTTTAGGGCCCATCCTTCGGGGATTGGCCCGGACCGGTGAGGTTCGGGGATGTATCCGAGTCTGAACCCCCCCCCGGCCTTGTGATCTTGGGTCCAATGATGTACATCTCGATTTGCATTACGCATACATATACCAATGCGCCTCGAGGGCGGCACTTGGAGACTCGAAATGCGAGCATCGCCTGAGCGCGCAAATCCACCCGACACTAATAATAAGATGTGGGACACAGTTGTGACCTGCAGCAGTGTGTGTGCGCCATTGTGTTGTGTGGATGGGGCACTAATGTGGCGGTCCCCTCCACCCAGACTTTGCCGTTCTTGGGCGCCAGCATGAGTCCATCTTTGGTTTAGCGTCCGCCTTGCGCCGCCGGCACCACCAGAACCCCGAGCACACCTTTGCTAGGGCCCATCATATGTAGTTTCCGAGACACTTTGCGAGTTCCTTCTGTCTCTTTTCGCTGCCGGGGCTTGCCGCAGTTATGCAGCACCCCCTCCGTTCATGGAGCTCGCAACAGGACGGATCCGTCCCATGCCTCTTTGTTGGTGGTTGGAACCAACAGGATCGCTACATAGCCAGGTACTTTGGCTAACAGTCACAAGCCGACCCCGTTTGCCGTTTCGAGCGACTACATACGAACCATCCCATCTATCTTGAGCGGTCCAAACCTTCCCCCGTTAGTGCAAGTTAACCGTTGATGATTAAGATCAGTGCTTCCAGGTTAGACACGGCTTGTCTCGCACGAAGTTTTTGTTTTTCATCATTCTTCATCCTTTTCCTTCTGTTGAACCACCCACCACATCTCGTCATCGCAATAATTACCTAGCAACTTTACGCCCCTGTTGTGCCTCACCCCAAACTTCCATCTCTCCCGCCTCTCTCGCACGCATTCCTCACGCGGTCTCCGCGACCTGTCACGGTACTCTGGCTCACCAGGTTATCCTATCGAACATTCGTGGACGGACAGGCACACGAGGGGAGCAAATCGAGCCTAATCAAAGTATGTACCAATGTACTCTGTACGATGCGCGTCAACGACTCATTTTATCACTTGTGTCGCGATTTCTTCCGCAGGATCTCTCCCAGGGCAGTCGCAAGTGCCAGGCCGGCCCCTTCCCTCTTCCCCGGCACTGCGTTGGTGCTAGCGCACTGTAGACCCAACAAGTAGGTAAGCGACCCTTGGCCCCAGGTGCTGCCCCGGGAAGCTTCCCATTGACTGGAGCACCCGAGTCCCCCGTCCAAATCCCGCTCTGTGACAGCCAGCTCTTTCCTGCACAAAGCTCCCCCCCTCCATCCCACACCAAATCTTTCTCCAACCCCCAACTTTTTTCCCTCCCAGTCGTTTTTTTCTCATTGCGCTGCTGTAATCCGTACCTGCGCTGCACTCCTCCACACTGTCTTATTGCGCGCGCCCCTCAACGTCGTCACTTTTTATTTTTCTCTGCTTGGTGTTTGCTGTCGCGTCCCTTCACAAGCAAAAAGGCGACACAACCACAGCAGCTCTCTCGCTACTGGCACTTCCCGCCTGCGGTACCTGACGGCTTCTCCACCAGTTGTCGCTGCGCCCGCTGCGCCCGCTGCGCGTTTCCACTCGTTCTCACCACTCGATTAGCGCGATCGTCGACCCAACTGTCTGCGTCACGGCGCAGCGCTGCATGCATCGAGGCATGAACGGGGATCACAACCCGCCCAGTGCATCCTCGGGCGCGTCGGCCAACCACGCTTTCGCCCCTCTAGCATCGAACCGCGCAAGCCCCTTCCCTGCGACCACCGCCGCGACAAAGGCCATGGCCGTCCCGGCTTTCCTCCCACCCGCGCAGCCCTACCGGGTCGCTGCGCCCTACCCGCCCTCGCTCCCAGCCGCCAGTTCCTTCGATCGCGACGCGAAGAAGCCCCTGGGCGGTCCGTTATCCGCGACTTCCCCCACCCTCTCGTCGGCGCTGATCCGAAACCTGCCCCTGAACACTTCGGAAGAGTCGCTGCGTTTGATGATGGTCTTTTCCAAGGATCTTGTCGATGTCGAGGTCCTGCCAGTGGAGCAATCTGGTGATGCAGGTTTCCGATCTGCCATCCTCAAGTTCAGGAGTCCAGCTGGCGCGCAGGAAGTTAAGAATATGCTCGATGGGAAGTCGAATATTTCAAACGATGCCGAATTGATTGTCGAGATCCTGGGCAGCGCAAATCCCACGGCCCTGGGCAAGCGGTATCCGAATGACGCGATCATGCCTGCCGGCGCATCTACGACGACCACCTCTGCGACCGCTTCGGCCCCGTCGTCGAGGCAAACATCTCGATTCAACGGAACTTTCCAGTCACTCGAGAAAACTACCCCTCCCATGAATGTCCTGTATGACTATGAAAAACTAGCCGGCCATGAGACGAGCGCGCCCTACCAGAACATCTTTGGGCCACAGTCACCGATCGGCAACCACCTCGCGAATGGAGCCCAGGTCACCAGTAAATCGTTAATCGACTCGGCCGACGACGACGACGAGACCAGCGAGTTGCTGAACGACCCCCTCGGGTTCGCCGAAAACGGTCTGCAGCGCCGCCAGACAGTGCCGCAGCTGCCCATCTCCCGGATGGCGAGCCTATCATTGAACACAACTCCGACGACGGGACACGGTCAAGGGTCCTATTATGGCCATCCAGGCATGGCTGGCCTCTCGGGTATTTCAAATGCCATGTCTCCCACGGCAATGGGTGTCGCGGGCCCAGGGTTGGGATACAGTCCGCAGCCCTCCTTCCGAGGGGGAAGTAACTTCCCGCCCGCGAACCCGGCTGATCAGAACCCGCCGTGTAATACGCTCTATGTCGGAAACCTGCCACTTGATACCTCGGAAGAGGAGCTCAAAGCCATGTTTTCCAAGCAGCGAGGATACAAGCGACTGTGTTTCAGAACCAAGCAGAATGGACCCATGTGTTTCGTCGAATTTGAAGACGTCACGTTTGCCACGAAGGCTCTGCATGACCTGTACGGCCAGCCCCTTCACAATAGCGTCAAGGGTGGCATCCGTCTGAGTTTCTCCAAAAACCCGCTGGGCGTCCGCTCCGGCCAGAATTCGGGCGGGAATGGCGGTGGTTCGATGAGCGGCATGAACGGAATGCACTCCAGCTCAGCCAACGGCTTCACAACAGCCAACGGGCCGCCACCAGGGCTCTCGGCGCCGCCCGGCCTCGGCTTGAATCGGGGGGGGTATACTGCATCGCCCGGACTCGGCAATGGCGCTAGCTCGAACAATATCTACGCTTCACCCACCGTATCGAATCCGCCGAGCAACCCTTGGGGCGGCATGTATAATGGCCAAGCCCCCCCTATGGCCGGCACTACCTCGGCCTTCCCGCCGTATATGATGGGGCGATGAGGTATGAAGATGAGTGGGCGTTGTTGTTTCCGGGACCCTAAGGCTTATTGGGCGGTATCTTTTCTGTTTTCTTTTTTTATCTTGCTCGCCGAAGCCTTTCAGATGGCCCTATAATTCGCTGGTTACGGGTGGTTTCAGCCTCTTGGGCCGCAGAGCGTCATGGTACGCAGCGTTGGTTCAAACTGGGCGGCTGGGCGCAACACTGGTCATTAACTGCTTACATGCTTGCTGGCATCTTCGACGCTGCACGCATCGGCGCAAGGTCTGAGTTTGGGAGTTCTTTTTATCTTGGACGTGGAACGATTCCCTGGGTTATGATGTCGTGTTTGTCTTTTTTTTTCTTTTTTTTTTTCTTTTCTCCATTCGTGTTGCATTTGTTGGGCTTTTGGTTTCATTTTTGCGGCGGCCATCAGAGGTCCTAGAGGGCTGCGTTTTTATTTCTCTACTGGCTTTGGGGAGAGACAACTCTTGGCTTCCGGGGCCCTTCATCTGGGCCAAATTGTCTCAGCTGTTCCGGTACCTTGGTTTCACACACATACACGATCATGGCAAGCAGGGCGCAAGGTCGGGTGGGAAGGGCGAAAGGAGGGGAAACATTATGACCTATGGCGTCGCATCGGTTCATCATCATCATACCAGAGGCGAGCATCGGCGATACCGGGTCTTCGGGGGATCCAGCGGAGTTCGGACAAAGGGTGGCATGGTTTGCAACAATCAGCCGGAGGACGCAGGACTTCCTTTAACTTCTCTCCCTTTTTTTTACTACGTGGTAGTCCTTTTGCAGCAAACAAACAAGCGGAGTTTAGAGTTCGAGTGCGTTTTTGCACCCGTTTCGCCAACTGCGCTGCACTTTGGACCTGTACGACAAAACAGACCACATCCTTTTTCGCAACTATATTTCATATGGCAATATGAAGCAATTCCATATACCGGCGAAGAAGGCAACCAAGAAAGCCTAAAAGAAGCATAGACGGGGCCATCATCAAATGGGACAGGCCACATATGGGGCTCGTCTCAGATACCAGCAAAGGACGTGGGAAGGAAGGATTTGATACCGCGATGGCATTGCGACACTTTACACATCATCACCACATGGGTAAAAACTCTGGATAGGTGGGATTTGCATCGAGGTTTTGTTCATACCCGGCCGGGCCGGGCTTGATTTGGGTTGGAATGGGATGGCGGATGGATGACCATTGCACATGTTCCTCCTCGCAACCCCCTCTCTGTTTTTATTTTCCTCTTTCCGTGACTAGAGCGTCGGTGGTGCCCGCACTGTTCCAAATACCCTTCTAAATCAAGGGCAACCTTGACGGAGTGTTGTCAACATTGAAAAGGAGTGCAGTGACTACAACGAAGCAAGGAGTGGGTTGAGACAGCGGTTCGGAAGTTTGGGGTATTGTCAAAGATGGATGAAGGAGCTTGAGTAGTTATTGTTGAAGATGACTACCACCTCTCAGCAGAATTCCCAGGAAGCTAATGGTATTTGCGTAGTAGTGGTGGCCTCAATGGCGACGCACCGGGAAATCTGGCAATGGGTCGCAGAACCAGAACCCAGAGAACCCAGCAGAGTCTAGCGGTAGTCCCAAAGACCAGTCCAACACCCCCCGTATATCCAAGACATATGCACAGTCAGTCTCTCCATCGAGCGCTACCTCGTCCTCCGTGTGACAAAAACCCCCCACAGATCCTTGACCAACCCCACCCACCCCCTAACCCCGTGCGCAACATTCAGCAACTTCAAATACCTCCACACAAACACCTCGACCCGCGCATAGTCATGCGCATAGATCTCCCACACGACCTGCTCCTCCCTTTCCTCCTCCATCTTCAGGCCCGGCCCAATACACAGCGCGCGGCCCCTAACCCCCTCGTCCGCCATCAGCCGGGTCCCGGCATCCACCACATCCCGCACCTCCCCCTTGGCGCCGCCGGCCAACAACAGCATCCCCGCGGTGGGCAGCAGCGGCGTGTCGACGAAATACGGCGCCAGCAGGTTCACCCGGACCCCCTCGGCCCACGCGGTCGCGCGCATGGCGCGGAACAGCCCCATGACGGCGTGCTTGGAGGCCGTGTACTCGGTCTGGCCCGGCAGGCCCATGACGCCCGCGACCGAGGAGATGAGGAGGATGTGTCTGTCTCTGCGGCCGGGCGGTGGTGCGTTCTGTTTCAGGTAGTGCAGGGCGAGGTGGGTCGTGTACATGACGCCGGTCAGGTTGACGGCGAGGACCTTGAGCGGCGGCGGCGGCGGCGGCTGGAGTTTGTTGTCGGGGTCGAGCGAGCGGGGGGTGTCGAAGACGCGGCCGGAGCTGCCGTTCTCGACGATGCCTGCGCCGGCGACCACGGCGTCGATGCCGCCTGTGGGGCTGGAGGTGAGGGCGGCCTGGAAGAGGGCGACTTGGTCGGCCCAGGAGGTGACGTCGCAGTGCTGGTAGTGGAAGACCTGGGTGGAGGATGGGGCGGAGGCGCGGAGCTCGGCGACAAGTTCTTCGCCGGCGCGGTCATTGACGTCGCCGATCATGATGTGTGCCCCGTGGAGGGCCCAGTGACGCGCAAAGGCGGCGCCGAAGCCGGATGCACCGCCCGTGATGAGGATGGTCTTGCCTGCGAGGGTGGACGTGTCGTAGGGCTTGGTGCAGTCGACCGGAGGGGACTGATTGATCATGTCCATGGCATTCCACGCGTCATCTCCAGTAGGGAAAGTGGCCATGATGGGCTTCCTAGTTGTCTGTCAGTCCCTGTCTTCGTGATGCGTTCGGGGTTATGGGTCTCACCGCTTATATCAAAGCTAGACTGGCTGGGCAAACCAAGTCAAGGAAACAACTTCGCAAAGACAAAAAGGAGCGAATGCTAGCACATCAAAATAATAACAAACCACAACGCCAACTAATGCATTGCAAGGCGGGGAAATGAAGCCTAAGAAAGGGGAATGAAACCTGGGACGGGCAGGACAACCAACAACCATGCTCGGCCTCGGTTAGGATTGGTTCCGAATACCTGTCAACGCTGACATGCAGGGGGAGCAAGCCAAGTCTGGATGCAGGCTTAGGTTGGCTGATGACGTGAGACACAGCATGGGCGGGAATTATTCATTGGCAACCCTCGTCCAGACACGGAGTCGAGTCTGGAGTTTGGATGCCTTGGTTTGAAGATTCCTGTGAGGACTTTGGGCGTATAGCAGCGCGACACATGATCCTCAGGTGGATGATGCAGCTTGTTGATACCACATCCTGGCGGACCTGGCACTACAAACGGGACAGAATCCCATGCTGACGGCAGCGTGAGAGGTTGGGGTTCGCCGGGTTTTCCAGAAACGCCAAAGGGCTTGCTTGGCGCATCGGGAGTTGCTTCGTTGGAACTTGCTTCTTCCAAATCCACACAAACAGCAAATGAGAGCTTTGAAAGCGATCTTTCTCGTTCCAATCTGCGTCGAAGAAAGGTTGTGGTACGGATATTGTCAAGCAGCCAAGGCAGCCAAGATAGCAATCTCGTGGATCAGCATCCGTATCCATAATCGGACAACCTTGATGGAATTGCCTAGCCTTACGGGATCCACCTCTAGGACCCCTGGCGCTGGCTACCTGGACTATCCGCAGCAATGAACCCCACGGTCCACTTGCCTCCGGTTGCGGGGCATGGCGGGGTGCCGACAGCGATGGCAAGAGAAAAAGTTGAGGCTAAATCAGGAACTGACTCATCTGCCTCGCTGTATTCACTTCTTCTCGTGCAAGTCCAGACGGAATTGTTGTGCCTATCCGATCCCCCATTTCGCAGGAAACCGCCAGAATGTCCCAATTACCCACAAAGAACTGCGGTATGCTCCCGAGACGGCCCTGACGCCGCCATCACCCCACCACAGCTCACCAACTGACCATTGCAACCCCCCTCATCGCAGGCGTCCTGGGCTGCACCGGCTCGGTCGGCCAGCGATTCATCCTGCTGCTCCAACAACATCCGTCGCTGCGCCTCGTCGCCGTCGGCGCGTCTTCACGATCCGCTGGCAAGAAGTACCGCGACGCCGTCCGGTGGAAGCAGTCGAGCCCCATCGCCCCTGAAATCGGCGACCTGGTAGTGCGCGAGTGCAAGGCAAGCGAGTTCACCGACTGCGACATCGTCTTCAGCGGCCTCGACAGCGATGTGGCCGGAGAGATCGAGAAGGAGTTCCAGTACGCCGGCCTGGGCGTTTTCTCCAATGCAAAGAACTACCGCCGCGACCCGCTCGTGCCGCTCGTCGTCCCGACCGTCAACCTCGACCACCTCAACCTGATCCCCCACCAGCGCAAGACAAACGGCCTGGAAAAGGGCTTCCTCGTGTGCAACAGCAACTGCGCCGTCATCGGCCTCGTCATCCCCTTTGCCGCCCTGCAGGCGCGCTTCGGCAAGATCGACGCCGTCTCCGTGGTCACCATGCAGGCCGTCTCGGGCGCAGGGTACCCCGGCGTGAGCAGCATGGACGTCATCGACAACGTGGTGCCGTTCATTTCCGGCGAGGAGGACAAGCTGGAGACGGAAGCACAGAAGATTCTAGGCAGCTTGAATGCCGACGCCACCGCCTTCCAGGACCAGACGACGCTGCGCGTGTCGGCCGCGTGCAACCGCGTCCCCGTGCTCGACGGCCACACGGCATGCGTGTCGCTGCGCTTTGCCCAGCGCCCACCGCCAACGGCCGAGCAGGTCCACGAGGCCATGCGCAGCTACGTCTCCGACGCCCAGCTGCTGGGCTGCCCCTCGGCCCCCTCGCCGCCCATCAAGGTCTTTGACGAGCCCGACAGGCCGCAGCCGCGGCTCGATCGCGAGCTGTCAAAGGGGTATACCGTCAGCGTCGGCCGCATCCGGGAGGACGAGAGCGGCATCTTCGACATCAAGTTTGTCGCGTTGAGCCATAATAGTAAGTCTCCCATGGGCTGAAGCGCTCCGAATCCGTCGCTAATACCATCATAGCCGTCATCGGCGCTGCGGGCTCATCCATCCTCAATGCTGAGGCCGCCATTCTCAAGGGTTTCGTCTAAGGGGCTGTCATCGCGACAGCATGAGGAGCGGTTGGGGGCCGGAGTTAAGTTGCAAGGGGGAAAAGTTGGCATTTCAATACCAATTTGGTTCAGGGATCGCGAGGCCCAGGGTTATATTTGATTTTCGCCCGTCTTCTTGTTAGATGGTGCGGACACATGGACCGGTCCTTTCACTGGCCGCAGCAGACTTGACAAATAAGGTGTGCCGTATCAGGGTCAGTCGGCCGGGAAGTCCCAAGCTGTCCACAAAATGATCGTCAGTTACTGGCGAGGTGCAAATGTGGGGGTACAAACAAGCCCTGTTCCACCCGGCTGGTCCTCTCCATCGCGTGGCTTCATTGGTATCCTTGAGACATGTCCCTCCCGGACGGGATCCGATGTACATAGAGTGACACGGCTGAGCTTAAAGTGTAAACCCGAGCTTGTGTTTCCGGGGTCTAGGGAGAGGGGGGTGGATGTGCTGGATATAACCCGGGCGGTTTCCAATAGGATGGTTCGCGGAAGACGGCCTGTCATAAGGGAGGCATTGAATAGGATCGTTACCTGTGCAATATCGCACTCTCGCAATGTATTGCATGAGAGTACATTCAGGGGGCAAATGTTCATCAACCTGGTTCCCGGGCTATACACAAGATGGAGTACATAGGCGAAGCCACAGCGACGTGGTAAAATGATCGCCCTTGAGGACACGCACTTGAACCCACTGTGTTATTTTCGGCGGTGCTGAGAATGGCATAATTACAGCTATGTATGATCCATGTTTGTTTGGATGGAGGATGGAGGATGGAGGAAAGTTAGGGGTCATCCCCGGCTCCGCACTTGCTTTCAGCGGGCTGGCGGTGTATCCACAACACCCACAGCGCCTGGGCCGCTAAACAACATCTTTAATTAGCACCGAGTAGTGCTCAACATCCTCCAGGGAACAGCGGTATGCCGTCCCAATTTAGGTCCCGCTCCCGCCCCGGGCAACGCCGTCGGATTGGTCGTGCGACCCCTGGATGCCCGACCCCGATCCTGCCTTGGAACTCGACGTCCATTTTGCCCGCACAGGTTGCAACACTGTCGCGTCCACATACCGCGTTTCGGAGTCGGCAAGCAGTTCGACTACTCGCCAACCCTCTGCCGCCATGTCTTCGGGGGAACCGACAGCAGCGGCCCCTGAGAATGGCGCCGCAAGCCAACCGACGGCATCCGCGCCGAGCCACGAGACCAAGGCCCAGGTGCAAGATGTCTTGACATCAGAGGTGCGCCGCCCAACCCCAGCCCCATCGGCGCCGCCCACAATGCGCTCACACGTCTTATGCAGATTGGCATCTCGGTGATGCTCAACCGACTGAAGCAAAGCATCACCTCGGCAAAGGTACGCCGAACTCTCGATTATCAACGGTCGCCGGGTTCCCCGCTCCTAGGTAGTTGGTGCCTGCTAACCACCGGAGGAACACAGGAATTTGCCCAATTCCTGAAGAAGCGCTCAACCCTCGAGGACGAACACGCCAATGGGCTCAAGAAGCTTTGCCGGTCGACGCACGAGAGTATGCATCGGAGCGAGCACCGCGGCGGCACCTTTGGCAAGGCATACGACGAGATGATGGCCGTGCACGAGCGCATGGCCGACAATGGAATACAGTTCGCCATGTCGCTGCACCAGATGTCCGAGGATCTCTCGGAACTAGCGCTCGTGGCCGACAAGTCCAGGAAAGGGTGGAAACAAAGCGGCTTGGCCGCCGAGCAGCGCGTGGCCGACCTCGAGAACGCCATGCGCAAGTCCAAGTCCAAGTACGATGGCTTTGCCGAGGAGTACGACCGCGCCCGCACCGGAGACACCTCCGGCCGCCAGGGCGGCAAGATGTTTGGGTTCAAGGGCCACAAGTCAGGCGCGCAGCACGAGGAGGATCTTCTGCGGAAGGCCCAGGCTGCTGACCAGGACTACCAAGGCAAGGTCCAGATTGCGTCGGCAGAGCGTAGCGAGCTTGAAACAAAGACCAGGCCCGAAACGGTACACGCGCTCCAGGACCTTGTGAAGGAGTGCGACTCGGGATTGGCTCTGCAGATGCAGAAGTTTGGTATGTGTCTTTGGGTAGGCGTTGCGGGGCATGGGTGCTGACGGCGGGATTCGCAGCCTCGTTTAACGAGAAGCTGGTGCTCAGCAACGGCTTGAGCATCAGCCCTCTGAAGGGCGGGCCCGAGGGGCGGAGTTTGCGGGAGTGCGTCCTTGGTATTGACAATGACAAGGACCTGAACGACTACCTGAGCAGTCAGCACTCCAGACTGCCCCCCAGGACAGGACTGCCCAAGTACGAACGCAATACCGTATGTTTCTCCTCCCTCAACGGCGCCGTCATTTGAGACTGACATGGAAGCTACTCAGCTGCTGGAAACATCGCTCCGGACGCCATCTGCGCCCCACAACCCCCCACAGCAACAAGCGCCCAGTGCCGTCCAGAATCAGGCGCCACAGCCGCCGCCGGCTGGGATCTTCCAGAATACCAGAGCGAACACATTCTCCGAACCCCCCGTATCCCCGCAGCCACAAACCCCGGGGACTCTGGGACATAGCTATGGCCAAAGCGCCAGTGCGGTACCCATACTCGGTGGTGCGCCGCGGCCCTCGTCCCAACGGCAGCACGAACGAAGCTTCAGCCACGGAAACATGTTGACCCAGGGCAACGGCAATGCAAACCAACAGTATCGAGGCTCACCGCCGCAGCAACCCCAGGTATCCAACAACACCAGGTTCAACTCGATCACGTCTCAGGGACCGCCGCAGCTGGGTGCCCTTCCCTTCCAGAGCCCCCAATCTCCGCAAGCCCAGCAGCCAGCATATGCGAAACTCCCTGCGCTGCAAGCCGCCTCGCCCATAAGCGCGCCGCAGCAGCACCCGGTCATGGGGCCTCCTCCGGCGCAGAGGCAATCGCCGCCGGCGGGACCGAAAATGGCTCCACCGCGCCCCATGTTTGGTGTCTCTCTGTCCAGGTTGTACGAGCGGGACGGCCTGGCGGTCCCAATGGTGGTATACCAGTGTATCCAAGCCGTGGACCTGTTTGGCCTGAACGTCGAAGGCATCTACCGACTCTCTGGATCTGTGCCGCATGTTAACAAGCTCAAGAATTTGTTTGATACTAGTACGCCTCCTTTTCCATAATCTATACTCGCCCGTGCGGCTAACACGCCCTGTAGATTCTAACTCTGGCAACCTCGACTTCCGAAACCCTGAAAACTTTTTCCACGACGTAAACAGCGTTGCCGGCCTGCTCAAGCAGTTCTTTCGGGACTTGCCCGACCCGCTACTGACGAGGGAGAATTACACAGCTTTTATCGAAGCAGCTAGTAAGTCAAAGCCCCAACCCACCGATAAGCCTTCATCTCTCCAACCAGCCACCTATCAGGAAACGAAGACGACACGGTCCGCCGCGACTCGCTGCATGCCATCATCAACAACCTCCCGGACCCCAACTACGCCACCCTGCGCGCACTGACGCTGCACCTGCACCGCGTCATTGACAACTCCTCGACCAACAGGATGAGCAACCAGAACCTGGCCATCGTGTTTGGCCCGACGCTCATGGGCACCGCGCCCGGGTCCAACATTGCGGATGCTGGCTGGCAGGTCCGCGTGGTGGATACGATTCTGCAGAATACATATCAGATCTTTGATGACGACGACTAGACAGACAGATGGCTGTTTGTGCCGAGTAGTGAATGAAAGGGGGCTATAATGAGGGCGTTGGAACGGGGTGGGGTGGCGGACTGCTGAGTGATTTGTACACTACTATTTCATGCCAGCTGTGTGCCTGATTAATGATTGAATACTTAGGGTTGAAGGTTGGGAGGAGATGGGACGGGAAGGGGGAGGCTGTTGTGGAAAAGGGGCATTCGGCATCTTATGATTAAATGTCTGGAGGTCTTGCATTGTCATTTTCATCTTCGTCTCTGTGTGTCTAGCATTTTAACGGGCACGTAAGAGCTGGTTTATCATTGTGTTCTACACGACCGTTATGTTATGTTGGCCCCATTGCATCACAAGCGAAAAAAGGGGAGCCCTTGCAGCCAGTCCAATTAGCCACAATAATTGCCATTCTGGGAACCACCAGCGCATCTGATTTGTCCCTTCTCCAGCGGCCACACCACACGCCATGTGTAGTGGAGAACACAAGCGCAAAAGAAAAAGAAGCCAAAAGAAAAGCAACAACTCCTCCGGGAAGGCTCGAACTTCCAACCTCCTGATTAACAGTCAGACGCGCTAGCCAATTGCGCCACAGAGGATTGTTATTGAGTGGGTTGCAATTTGAGATACACATAGGGCTTTAACCAAAGTCGAGTTCTGCATGAAACGATGGCAATGTTATGGTTGGAATCGAGGTAAGCAGGTAGTATTTTAACTTTATTGGATAGGTACAAACGGCAAGCAAACATGCAAGCCATACGGGCAACGCAAGGACAGGCGTTTGAAGAGGGGAGAGGGGCGGCAAATATACGGTGGGAGAAGAGATCTCAACCTTCCACGTTGGTCGCCAAGGTGCAGAGAAGGCCTCAACTCGCCCTTAAGCCTCCTCCCACGCTCCAGATGCGGGCACTTGAAGCCACAAGACCACACACTATCAAGCCTTGAACAAAGCATACAACCCATGAATTCATGTCTATCCCTGCTGATTTATACAAAAACACATCTACATCGACGCACTCCACCTCATATTAATCTGCTTCTTCCGCACCTGTGACATGTCAGCGGTCGGTCGCAAACCTTCATCAAGCAAGCAAGAAAAGGGCAAACACTTACCATCGGAGAAAGCAACAGCACGCCCGCCCCCAGCGCCACCACCGTGCCAACCAGCGCCACCTTGTTGAAGCCCTTGCCCAAGATATCAAACAAGAAGCTCGGCGCGACCCTCGTCCCAAACACATCCACGCCGTACGCAAACACCAGACTCGTGCTCTCCACCACCGCCGGCGCGGCAATGATCCTCTCCACCCCCAGCACCTCCCGCTCGTGGGTCACCACGCTCTTGGGGTCCATCTCGATCGCCGGATGATAGCGCAGCAGGCCCTCTTCCGCCTCGGCCGGCGTCGGGTCGCGGCCGACCGGCCGGCGCGGCTCGAGCAGCATGCGCGGGATGCCCGCGATGCCGTGCGACTGGGGGAGGTAGGCCAGCAGCTGGCGCGACGTGATGCCCTGGCGCGTCTGCGTGACCTGCAGGGCCGAGACCGGGGCGCCCAGGACATAGGTCTGGGAGACGACGGACGGGAGCGCGGCGCCGCCCGCCGCAGCGTCGATGGGCTCGAGGGACGAGAAGGCGGGGCTGTCGCCGAGGGGCCCGCGGCTGTTGGCTTCGTCGCTCTCGTAGAGGTCCGAGACGACGATCTGGTAGCCCCGGATGGCCTGGGCCGGGCTGTCGCGAAGGGAGTACTGGCCGAAGAAGGTGCAGACGAACCAGTTTTCCGAGATGGCGCATTCAATGGGCTTGGTGGCGTCAACGCCGGGGTATTTGGCGCCCGAGAGGAGCTGGCCGGAGACGGTGTCGAGGAGGTAGACTGTGAGGGCGTGGGTGGCGTCGTTGACGGCAGCGAGGACCAGGGTGTTGGGGTTGAGGTACTTGTATTTGACGGTGCGGTCCCCAAGGACGCGGCCGATGGAGGCGACAGCGTCGTGGGAAGGTCTGGTTGCGATGTTGACTATCCTCTGGCCTTGCGGCGGGGAGAACGTCCAGGACGTTGATTCGTACGAGGTTGTGCCGTTCGGGGTGAATACTACGCCCTTCAGCTCGCCTTCAGCACCGCGAGTGACAACAGATTGCGTAGGGGCACGATAGACGGGCAGTTCGCCGATCGTTCCATCGCGGCCGATCCGAATGAGTCGCGGGCCTGACAAGGTATCGACAATGGCGGTGCTCTGCGTCGTGGCATCCGGGCCCGGTGCCTGTGCCCCAACAACCTCGCCGGTATCCGTCTTGAGGAGAACGTAATCGTCGTTGGCGCCCAAAATCGTGACTTGCCCCGAAGACTCGTCCGCCTGAATCCCCTTCACATCCCACTTGCTGCCCTTCTGGATCTTGAATGCCCGCTTGCGCCATACAATTCTGCCACTGTTGCCAACATCAAGACCGTAGATCATTCCACGTTTGGTAGCTAGAACAACCAACTTGTGGAAGCCAAAGCTGTCCCGCACGAGCTTGCCGTCAGTGGACGGCGTGTCGGTGCCGCGGATGCTGCTGATGATCCTTATGGGGAGGCTGTCGAGGTACGCCGGGAGGTACTGAAGGTCGTTGAGGTGGCGCCTGACCCGGTGGATGTAAGCCTGGAGGGGGTTGATATGGGCCTCCTGCTCGAGCGACCTCGCCAGGTCCTCGCTCTCGGGTATGTCAGCAAACGTGGCGGCGACGCCTCCGGTCATTCCCTCCGGACGGGTCCACGCAAGCTCGCCATTGCGGATCAGCACCCAGTCATCCGTGTCTGTCACGGCCGCCGCACGCACCGCGTAACTGTCTTGGGAGCCCGTCTTTTTGATGACCTCGGAAACACCGTGGATGGCAGCAGCCTTAGAGTCGCCAGTCTTCAGGGGCCAGCGGCCAAGAATCCCATGAGATTGCGACGAGAGGAGAATCAGTTCGTCCTCGGTAATTCGTGTGAAGTAAACGTTGGCGCCGTCTGAGCTGGTCGAGAAAGAGCCCGGCCCGGCGAGAAGAGGTAGGCTGTAAGCCTTCGAGATGATGTTCGTCTTCAGGTCGACGTGGAAGACCTCGCCGCGGTGACCAGTTGCCGTCTTGCTGTGGACCAAAAAGTGCGGCTGCGACTGCACGAGATGAGGCGCGTGGATCTCAACCGCAACCGTACCCTCTGGCAACGGGAACTCCTGCCGCGACTTGGTCCCCAGCACATTGACCCGGAGCGTCTGGCGCGCGTCATCCGTCCACGCGACAACCGGCGCGGCCGAGTTCGCCCCAACAAACATGACATCGTCCTTTCCATGCACATCTGCCCTGGAACCAATGACCATCTCATCCATCCGCTTCCCGGTGAGCGTGTCCAAGACGGCAACCTTGAGGTTATACGCGCCCGAGACACCCTTCAGGTAGACCACAAACACCTTCTCGACATTCGTGCTGACTTGCAGCGGCACATCGCGCGTCGTCTCGCGGAACTCCCACACCACACTCCCGTCCTCGGCATTCAATCGCCTCAACACCGTCTCGCCCTCCGTCTCCTCGAGCAACACCAGCACATCCTTCCTCCCCTCGCCACTCTCCGTCATCTCCATGACCTCCAGGTCCCGCACCGGCCCCTCGAAGCCCACCCAAAACCTACTCCTCCCGCTCACCGCGTCCCACGCATGCACCGCCCTGCCCAGCGCACTGACAACCCACCCCTCCCCCTCCGCCGCGCGCATGAACCCCCCCCGGCCTCCCCTCTCCGCCGGCCCGGCCCCGGCCCCGTCCCCTTGTAGGTCCTGCCGCCACAGCAGCTCCCCGCTCGCGGGGTTCACGGCGCCGACGATGCCGACATCGCTGAGGGTGTAGAGCAGGCTGGCCCTGTCGTCGCGGCGCGGGCGGTGGAAGAAGGTGGTCTCGCGCTGCGGCAGGCCGAGCAGGGCGTGGTGGTAGTCGGTGTGGCCGACCTCGTCGCGGAAAACGGCGGCGGCGAAGGGGAGGGGGAGGACGGTGAGGGCGGTGAGGAGGAGGGATGGGAGCGATGGCGGGTGCATTTTTCGGTGAAAGGGGTTGGCTTGGGAGCCAGACGCGCTCGGTTGGGTTGTTGATCAATTGGTGCGCGGTTGTTGTTGTGATTATTGGGTTGTTTGTCTGTGCTCCATTACCTGGATTGGAAATGGTGGGTGATGGGTTTCGTCGCGGTCGCTGCGGCGGTTGGGGTTTGTTCGCCGAGGATGATTGGGAATGCAAGCTGGAGCTTGGGGAGCTCTGGTGGGGAGATGACGTTGAAACAAGCCCTGCCTGCGCTGTGCACACCCTTGTCGGTTTGCTGGCCGCGGCGCTATGCCAAGACAATCAATCAGTGAAGGTCAGACAACGGAATCGAAATGCCATGTGGAAAGGTCGGTAAATTGTTGGTCCAATACTTTCAAAATTGCAAGGGAAGTATCACAATCAACGTTGGCGCGTCCAGGAAAAGAAAGATACAGGGATCGGAGTCCCTCTCCTACCCCACGAGGTACTTGAACAGAGAGCAGATATCAAGCAGACCTTCTAATTGGAAAACTACGTTATCCTCCGCTCTGGGTATCAAACCAACACGTAGTCGAACACAAGAAGAACAAATGGTGCATTCATCCCAGAAAGCATCTCAATGTCTCTCTCGCACCGCCCCAAAACAAACAATATCACCCCCCTCATCCAGACCCACCACCATCCACCCCGTCCGCTGCGACCGGCACGCACCTCCACGAGCACCCAACCATCATAAACGGCACCGCCCCCTCGCTCACGCCCCCGAGCCCCATAAACCTAGAATCCTCCACCCCCTCGGGCCCAACCAGCACATCCAGCTGCCCAACCTGCCGAAACTCCACCCAGCGCGCGAGCGGCATGCTCGTCTCCCGGCCACAGACCGCACACTCCAACCCCCCCTGGCGCTGGATATCCGCCGCCCTATCCACCGCCTCAGCCAGATGCGCCGACCAGCACCCCTCCCCCTCCCCCACCTCTCCGTCCCGCCGCAGCTCCGCCGCGATCCAGTCCGCCTGGCCCGACCGCACACACGCGCGCACCGCCAGCTCAAACAGCGACTTGGCGCCCCGGGGCTGGGCGACCTTGCTCGCGGCGTCGGCAAGGACGTGGTGCAGGCCCCTGGGCGTGGCCAGTTGGCGGAAGGGCTCGAGCTCGAGCGGCGGCGCGCGTCGCGCCGCGAAGGCAGGGTTTGTTGTCTGCGGGAGGACAAAGCGGGTGTAGCTTGTGTGGGCGCTGTCGGTGAGCTCGACGGGGGTGCGGGCTTGGAGGCGGGTGGTGAGGCCGATCCAGCGGGAGGCGACGGCGGGAGTGGGACCGGGGTTGAAGGTGCGGGTCTCGTAGTCTTCGGCGCCCCGGTTGTCCGGGGGCACAGCCACCGGAGTCCAGAAGGGGTTGGGCTGGAATTGGAAACTGGAGAGCTTGCCGCCTTTTCGGAGGAGCGCGAGCAGTTCGGAGGGAAAGAAACGAAGTGAGTTTTGGGCGACATTGAGGGTTTGGAGGTTTTTAAGCTTGCCGATGCCGGGCGGGATCCTGGTGAGGCGGTTGTGCCGCAGACTGAGGACTGTCAAGTGCTCAACGTTGAGGAGGTCAAGGGGGAAGGTTCGAAGGAGGTTGGTGGATAGGAAGACCTTGATCTCGGCGTCTTTCTGTTCAAAAGCGACGTCTTTTGTCACGTTGGGGATTGGAGCGATGTGTGATAATGGCTCGAGGATGCCCCGGGAGAGGCAATGTAGACGCAGGCCACTGTGAATCGGTTAGATCAAGCCTCACAACCTTGAGAAACCTGCGCGGGCTCACCTAAGATCGACGTCTTCAATCCCATTGTCGACACAACGGCGGATCATATTGATCGCTGCCTGCTCCTCGTCCGGGAACCGCGGCCGGGCCGGGGAGAGCGGCAGCGGCGCCGGGTCATGGGGCGGAAGCAGGGACAACCTCGCAGTGGGAGGCTCCAAATCAACACTATCGTCTGTGTCGGTCATGGCGCCGTCGGTTCCCATCCATACACCGCTGTCGAGCTGCCTTCGAAACTCTCGCTTCTTGGGTTTTGGCGTGGCCCGGTTCCTGCGGGGCGGGGGGTAATTGGGACCCGTCTCGTCGCCCAAGGCCGAGTCTGACGATGCAGGCTGCTGGTCGAACCAAGTGCCCACGTATCTTCTCTTACGCCGACCGTGGGCCTGGTAATTGTCAAGCGCCGGGTCATCATCACTAGAGAAGACAGCCGGATCGCTCGATGTTGATGGCGGAGGGGCCTCCATGCTTCTCAGCCGCTTGCGTGTATCGGAGAAGGGTACCGACAAAGGCAGCCGCGGCAAGGTGGGTTCCTCAGGTTCTTCAGCCATAGTGATCTCACAAACTTGGACTTCAGACGAGAGATGATGGCGGGGTGCGACGGAGAATACAAACAAATTAACACAAATTTTGGATTGTGTTGAAATTTCCTGTTGCAAAGACGGCTGGGAAATTATGGGAACAATGCAACCATAGTAACAAAGTTGGATCAGACAAGTTTAGAAACGAAGGGGTGAGGAGTAAAAGTTCAAGGTGGTCGAAACGCGCAGGTCGCGTCGTCGCGTCTTCAAGCCGAGCTAACAGCTATTACAATGGTACTTTGTGGGGCTTGTGAGCCCAGAACCACACTAGCACATCTGTCCGGCCCACTCGAAATGGCCCATGTGACCCTGCAGTTCCGGGCTCAAATGGTTGTCAAAAATGTTGCAGAATCGTTTCGATTGCCTTTGTTCCCTCTATAAAACTTGAAGCTATACATCCGAGCAAGAGAAACCGGGTT
Organism: Trichocladium antarcticum; assembly: GCA_033297235.1. Taxonomy (NCBI): domain Eukaryota; kingdom Fungi; phylum Ascomycota; class Sordariomycetes; order Sordariales; family Chaetomiaceae; genus Trichocladium; species Trichocladium antarcticum. The sequence continues at coordinate 2,381,386 of MU853403.1, forward strand.
TCAAGTTCAAATCTCTCCCCCTAATTATTCGAAAGTGGTCCAGATCGTCCCGTTCATGGTATCAACCCCTATAATCCTAGCAGTCACCCTCCAGCTCGAGAGAGACGGCTCTGCAATGGAAACAGCGCTGAAACTGTGTCGGCCAATTGGATGAGCCCAGCCTCGTCCTCCTCACCAAACTCATCCATGATTTGGTCAGTCAATTGGACGAGTTCCTTTTCGTCTCCAGAGTCAAACTCGTCGTATTCACAGGCGTCGAGATCGTTTTGCCTCGGCACGGCATGAGCAGTCGGCCGGAGAAGCTCTTGACCGTCTTCAGAACTGAAGCCGTCATAATCCCTGCTGTTCGACTTTTCCTGCGCTTCGGTATGACCAGCCAGCTGAATTAGCTGTCTCTCGTCTTCCGAGCCCAAGTCGTCATAGTCTGTACCGCTTGATCTTCCCGCTTCGGTCTGACCCGCCAAATGGATGAGCCCTCTCTCGTCGTCACGAGCTGTGGCGTCTGACTCGTCATCCTCGCCAGCAAAGACGTCCATCCGGGCCATCCCCCCATTCCGCGGCGTCGTCAACTGGAATATTGGTCGTCTCCCCCCCATCGCAGCCGTCTTCGGCCCAACCACAAACGGATCCTCATCACCCCCCGCCGTCAGACCAACCACCTCC